>PITA01002165.1:0-169486 GCA_004023965.1 Spilogale gracilis | reverse complement strand
GAGAAGGAAAAGGAGAAGGAGAAGGAGGAAGAAGAAGAAGAAGAAGAAGAAGAAGAAGAAGAAGAAGAAGAAGAAGAGGGGGAGGGGGAGGGGGAGGGGGAGGAGGAGGAGTTGTTTCAATCTATGTCAATGCCAAGATCCATCAGATTGGTTGGATAAAAGAGACACAAAGAGAGAGAATGAGGGGCGCCTGGGTGGCTCAGTTGGTTGGGTGACTGCCTTTGGCTCAGGTCATGATCCTGGAGACCTGGGATCGAGCGCCACATGGGGCTGCCTGCTCGGCGGGAAGCCTGCTTCTCCCTCTCTCGCTCCCTCCGTTTGTGTTCCCTCTCTGGCTGTGTTTCTCTCTGTCAAATAAATAAAATCTTAAAAAAAAAAAAAAAAGAGATAAAGAATGAAATGACCATGAAATCAGATTAGTCTACTAGTTAATTTCATTCATGGAGTAAAAAGATCATCTACTTCTGTGTACAGATGAGTAATTTCAACCTCATAAATTAATGACTGGCCTATGATCATACAGTTATTCAGGACGGAGTTGGAGAACCCAGATGGTTGACCTTTTATAAGGTCACCTATATTCAAGTAAAAATCTTCTCAGCTGATTTGGGGGGGGGGGGTCACACCACATTTTCTTTTATTTCCTAAAAGAAAATACCCCCCTGGAAAGAAACTGTAAAAGAAAAAGACCAAGTTCTTCCCCTGTTGAGCTAATCCTAGTGTGAAATTAACTAGCAGCATTGCTAGTCAATTCCACATTGCTGCCCTGTGGGGAGAGAAACTAGCAAAAAAGGAGAGTAGGTCTTGGTCTATTTCCTCCTTAACTGCAGTTGTTCTAAGGTCAAAGACTGGGAATATCAGAAGATAGCAAGAAAGGACTATAGTATACCTAGGGAGTGAGAATCTAAGAAGGGAAGAAATAAAAATTAAACCCAAAAGAAAAATTACAATGAAGAATTATAGTTGTATACACTTTCCCACATCATGTTTGAGGGCTCATCTGTAAAATGGAAAGGGCATTCAGCAATCTTCCCAGTGATGAGGGAAATACAGATCTACACTGTAATGAGATTCCATTTTGTACCTGTTTGTTGAAAATTTTAAGAAGGCTGACAACATCAAGTGTTGAGACAGTGTGATCAACAGGATCTCTCATAAACAGCTGGTAGAAATGTTATTTGATAAAGCCACTTTAGAAAGCAATTTGGCATTATGTATTAAAGTTGAATATTCCGGTACCCTAAAATCCAATAATTCCAATGCTAGACATAAACTCTTGACATACAACCTGGAGTCATTTGTGAACTTCTTCATGGCAACATTGTTGTAATAGGAAAAAATCTGGAAGCAATCCAAAAGTCTATTGATAGGAGAATGGATAAAGTGTGTATATATTCACTTAGTGGATATTATACAGCAGTCAAAACAAATAAATTGCCACTATACAGACCCATATGGGTGAACCTCAATAAAATAAGGTTGAGTAAAGAAAAGAGTCACAGGAAATTACATGGAATTAGCATGGACTTTCTTTTGAAGATAAAAATAATAAATACATATAAATAATACACTTTTTAGAAATGAAAATATTATTAACTTATGTTTTTTAAAAAATCATGATAGAGATAACAGATAATAGATAGACAGAGATAATAGAGGAAGAATGATAAATACAAGGTTCCCGATAAAGATAATTTTGGGTTAAGGAAGGAGAATGGGATGGAGAAGTCCACAGTGACAAGTCTATTGTCAGTATTCTAGTTCCTGTGTTGGCGAGGGGTTCCCAGCATGTATTGCATTACACAAAGATCAGCAGATCATTGTATTAGTTATTTGTTTCAGTATAACAACTTATCCCATAATTTAGCAACTTAAAACAATAAACATTTGGGACACCTGGGTGGCTCAGTCAGTTAAGCATCTCCCTTTATCTCAGATCATGATCCCGGAGTCCGGGGATCAAGCCCCACATTGGGGCTCCCTGCTCGGTGGGGAGTCTGCTTCTTCCTCTGCCTCTCCCCCTGTATGTGCTCTCTCTCTGTCAAATAAATAAATAAAATCTTTTTTAAAAAAGAAACAATAAACATTTTTGTTATTTCACAAAGTTTTGAGGGTCAGGAATCTGTGCATATCCCAGGCTGGTGGTTTGGGCTCAGGAGCTCCTATGAGGTCATGGTCAAGCTATGAGTCAGGGCTGCAGTCTCTGAAGGAGCTGAGGGACCCCCTTCCAAGATTGCTCATTCACATGGCTGTTGGCATGAGGCTCAGTTACTCACCACACGGTTCTCTCCACTGAACTACTCATGACATGGCCTCTCTCAGAGCAAATAAGGTGTGTGTGTCAGGGGTAGAGATAGAGAGGGAGCAAGGGATAGCAGAAGCAAGAGAGAGCCTGAGACGGAAACTGCAATGTCTTTTACAAAGCTAATATCCAAAGTGACACACCGTTGCTTCCGCTGGACACTATTGATTACACAGATCAACCATAAAATAATGTGGAAGGGGACAACACCAGGTGTGACAACCAGAAGGCAGGGATCACTGGGCACCATCTGGAGGCTGTTTATCATAATACAATTTTTTAAAAGCACAGTGCATGGACCAATGATAAAAGTGTATCAAGAAGCAATTATGTGCACATGAGTTTGGAAAATAAATGAATAAATTAATAAAGGCATTTAGTTCTGAAGACAAGAGGACACGGGAAGGAGTGAGATGACTTTGAGCTCTAATTCTTAGCTCTACAACTTTCCAGCTTTATGACTTTGGGCAAGTCATTTGACTTGCTTCCATTTTTCTAAAAGAAGAATGAGGATATTTACTTGCCTCTTTAAAAATATTTGATTATGAAAATAGTCAAACATATACAACATAGAATAATGTAATGAATGCCATATACTAATTATCCAGAATCAGCAACTTTGTAGATTTTAGCATACTTACTTTATCAATTTTTTCCTCTTCAGAAGTGTCTCAAAGAAAATCCTGACACTATATTGTTTTACCCCTATATACTTAAAAATATGGAAATTTTCTAATTGGCACACCCATAAGGTTAATAATTCCTTTGTAATATCTAATGTACCAAAACTAGAACTCAAATTTCTTTAATCACCTCCTACTTTACTTTTTACAGTTGGTTTGTTAGAATCAAGATCCAAATAAGGTCCACACATTATACTCGTCATGCCTCTCAAAATCTCATTCTACAGGAATCCCCTTCCACATCCTGCCTCATCCCCTTGTCTTGTTGGAGAAACCCAGTCAGCTGGCTTTAGGACATCCGACGCGCTATATTGGTCTGTTTCCTCGGGAAGCTCTTTCACTTGTTCCACTTCCTCCTATGTTCCTAGAAAATCGGAAGTTAGACCTACCGGCTTGAAGAGATTTAGATTCAATTATTTTGACAAAAATAGTACCTAGGCCATGCTGTATACTTCATAACACATCAACCACATCAGGAGGCACAGCTGTGGGAACCCGCTCCCTGCCCCGTACCTAGCGATGCTGACGTCCCTGACGCAAGGGGTGTCTCCACTGCTCTTTCCCATCAGCCTCTCATCTTTTGATTTCAGGAGGAATCACAGTATGATGATTTCTCCATTCTATCCTGTCTTCCTCTTTTATTAGATGGAATTATGTTAGGAAGAAGAACTTTCCCTCATCAGCCTGGACGGTCCAGAAGTGGCTTGTTCCTTGTTTTACATCCTCCCAGCCTGCCTCTCGCTCCAGCCATTGTCCAAGCAACCTGCTTCCTGCGGGTATAAACTGACAGCACGTCTCCACGTACCCACAGCGTACATGTCACATTCTGCACCTGAGGCCTCTGACTCCATGAGGGTGGGATATCTACCTGGCATTCACATGACAGTTTAGAAGTATGAAGGGGCCAAGGCCTCAAGGGGGAAAGTTGGACCAGTGGGGGCTGGGAGCTAGTCCACAACTGCTCTTCTCTTGCATCAAGCTGACAGTTATGAAATATATTCTAGATGGCAACTCAGAATCCCAGCAGGCTCAAGGTTTCATTGTCCACAGTGATGACTAACTTGGAGACACCCTTGTATTAGACCTCCTATGATTAATTCCCTAGTCATCCACTGCTGCTTCCTGAGATGGCTATCCAAAATAAACTACCTCAAAGTAAACCCTTGTCTCAGGTTCAGCTTTCAAGGGGGTGAGCCAGACTAAGACATCACTAAATACAATTCCTACAGGAAGGCAGGATAAATGTTCAATTCTTCCACAATATTGAAAATATCCAGAGTATTGCTTTAGTTATGTTGAATAAGGAACTCAAGAATTTATACGTCATCATGAATTTCGATCAGTTATAGTTCTTACTCTGTTTTGATGCTCAGATTGTTCCCTCTTCAGCTAGTGGGGGCTCCTTTATGTTGATCTCTTTGTCCCACTGACCCAATCCATTAGATTTTAGACTATCATAGATTCCTGATTTCCTGCACAACAGGGGGTCCCAGGCTCATCATGCACATTTCTTGCCCCAGCCCTGAAATCTGCCATTCTTTTAAAGGATTCATCCCTTTTAACAGGGAATTATGTATTGAAAGTATGATTATGAATACTAAAAGTGGTCATGGCTACAAGATTATCATTATTTCCAGGCCTTTTCAAGGAATCACACAAATAAATGTTTCTCTCTCACTCCCTAGATGTAAAACTTTTATTGGGACATAAGAAACATTTTTGAGGGGCACCTGGGTGGCTCAGTTAGTTGGGTGACTGCCTTCAGCTCAGGTCATGATCCCGGAGACCCAGGATCGAGTCCCACATCAGGCTCAGGCTCCCTGCTCAGCAGGAAGCCTACTTCTCCCTCTCTCACTCCCCCTGCTTGTGTTCCCTCCTCTCTGGCTGTGTTTCTCTCTGTCAAATAAATAAAATCTTAAAAAAAAGAAAAGAAATATTTTTGAAAAAAGGAAAAATTGTAAGTTCATACTATTTCCAATTTAACTTTAATTTTACATGGATTCTACTTCCTTGTTGTTCCTAACAATTCTTATTTTTTTTTTAAGATTTTATTTATTTGACAGAGAGAAACACAGCTAGAGAGGGAACACAAGCAGAGGGACTGAGGGGGAGAAGCAGGCTTCCTGCTGAGCAGAGAGCCTGATGTGGGACTCGATCCCAGGTCTCCAGGATCATGACCTGAGCTGAAGGCAGTTGCTTAACCAACTGAGCCACCCAGGCGCCCAATTCTTATTTTTTTTTAAAGATTTTGTTTACTTATCTGAAAGAGTGAAACACAGCTAGAGAGGGAACATAAGCAGGGGGAGTAAGAAAGCAAGAAACAGGTTTCCTGCTTGGCACGGAACCCAATGTGGGGCTAGATCCCAGCACTCCAGGATCATGACCTGAGCCGAAGGCAGACACTTAATGACGGAGTCAGCCAGGTGCCCCATTCCTAACAATTCTAACATTTGTTTTTACCTATAATGTATAAGAATAGTTTGTAGATAATAATATCTATATTTCTACCAGCAATAAGACTGCAGATTGAAGTTTAAGATTTCTTTGTAGGTGTCCTTATCCTGAGAACATATTCCACTATAAATATATTGTAAAAACACTATTTTCTAAAGTCATTTAATTACTTGCTGTGGTTATGCCCCCCACTGAATTGCCCTTAGATCATTTGCTTCAGCTTGTTTTCAAATGTTAGCAATTACACTTTTCTTTAGAATTTAAAATTATTTTGGATATGTAAAGCATATACATAATTTTATTTTTTAAATACAGAAACTTTATACAGCAATAACAAAAAATGAAGAACAGAACTACAAAAGAACTAAAAACTAACAAAGTTAAATAACAAATGAGAAATTGGCATATGTAATTGAAACATGTAGGAAAATTACTTTTTACAAATTGTGTAATAAAAGACTTAAGACTGTTGTCTTTGTCAGTTGACCAATACCATAAGGCATATACATGACTTTACACTTAAGACCATGTAAGTCTATTCTATGCCTGTCCCCCCAGCTATTTCTTCCCAACCCAAATACTATAGGCAAGTGTATATTCGCAGTTCACCTATCTTCCCAAAAAACACCGTACTGTTCTGCGTCTTGGTGTGTTTTGGGTTCCTATTATTATTTTAAAGCTAACCCATATTCTGGAGCTCACATTACATTAGTGTAGAGATGGCCCTCATTCTTTTTATGGATCTACTCCAGTTTATTCACCCACTCCCCTACTTGTGGTTGTTTGATTTGTTTTTAATCTTTTGCAATTACATATAATATTGCAATGAATAACCTTGGGCATAAGTTGTTTTGTATTTTGGAAAGCATTCCTAGAATTGGGATTTCTGGGTCAAAGTATAAGTGAGTGCATATGTAATTTTTCTAGGGATTATCAAATTTCCTTCCATAGATGCTGTGAACTATTTTACAATCTCCCTGGTGACATATGCTGTCCCTGTTCTCCACAGCCCACAGTCCAGTAGACGGCCAAACTTTTGGGTCGTTGCTAATCTGATTACTTGCCTCCTTTTTTCATTCTGCCCCAAGATACACCATAATGCTTTTCAACTGCTTTTGGAGGAGCTTTCTTAGCATAAACAATAGGTGATTGTGTTGAGGGGGGTAGAAAGAGGGTGGCTGCTCAGTCCCTATCTATGTCTACTCGTCTAATCATGGAAATGCCAAAACCCAAAGTGTACACCATCCTTGTTAAGGCCTTGTACTTTCAAAGACGGGCTTAGGTTTCCTAACAAAGAAAAGGACATGAAATATAACTTCACTGGTTTCTAAGGTCAGCAGAATGCAGAGAGGATAATAACGTGAAATCCACTGGTACTTTACCAACTTCAGGATCCTGAGAAACATGCAGGAGGAACCGTAACCATCTTTTGTCAGCTTGCTGTCTCCCAAATAACACCAAATCCAAGGACATGGAGAAGTCCCTGTACAGGGCTGGAAGTTTCCAGATTGTGGAGTGACCATTTTAACCTGCAAGGCTACTCATGCGTAGGACCTCTTCTTTTGTTGCTTTGTGGGAGTCAGTGTCCTTGTGTTGTTGTTGTTGTTGTTGTTTTTCCAGCATCTCCCATTTCCCTATATCCCCATAGGTGATTTTGCCCCCAGGGGACATTTGGCAATGTCCTGAGACACACTGGGCTGTTACAGCCTTGGGAGGGGGGGTACTGCTGGCTTATATTTTGCTAAACATCCTACTTATAGGACGGTCCTCTCCCCAAAACAAAGAATCCATGTCCTCAAATGTCAGTAGTACCAAGAGTGAAAACTCTGCTACATTCTTTCTTTATGCACATATTCACAGACCTCTGCAAAATGCCTCTTACCAGTAGCAGAGGAATGGCAGTATCATAGATACTTCCTTTCCCTGCTCCTCCAAAAGTCACTATCAATTCAGAAATTTCTTTAGCCAGAAAGACTCAAAGGAGTGATATATTTATCTGGAAGATTGAAGAATAAATACCATTTTAACCTTCTAAAAATGGATTATCATTAGGTATAATGTAACCCTTTAACTGTAAGTATAAAAGAAAGTGCTGATTATTTAAAGTAAATGGGACCAAAAGTCCCATGAATAATCAAAAACTTGGTTAATTGAGTATGACCAGAGAATAATGCATTTGGCTTCTGTGGAGAAATTAAAGGACATGCTGTGAATTGGTATTAAGGAAATTGCATGAAAAGTTGGTCTTAAGCTTCCATGATTCTGAAGAAACAGCCTCAGGTGCACAATCTATCACATTCAGTCTTTATCTCTCCATTTTTTCATGACTTCTTTCACCTTGGGTGACCCAGAAGCTCAGGCCTTGGAACTTTTTGAAATGGTAAGGTAGCTCAGTCTCCACATTTATTTTCATCTAGAGCAGAGCTGAATTTTATTGCCAGGAGTTTGTTATCTTTTCTACAGGAATTATTTTGAATTTCAGCTTGCCTTACTTATTTGTGGGCAAATACTGTGTTTAACACTTACCAGCTTAATTCATGTCATCTAAAATGTACCCCTGAAAAGTTATGCCTAAAATGAATTTTTGGAGATATAATTGGATTTTTAAATCACAAGGGAAATTTGCTATTCAAAGGGAGTCTGAGGCTAAACATTTGTAGAAAAAAGCATCTTTCTGCAAAATGAGTAATTACTCATATTCGTCCTTTTTAAAGTCTGCATTTTATATGTAGGCCAAATCTAGTCCAGTATTGTGCATGATATTAATTTGAAAAATAGCAATCATAAATTTGAAAGTATTTTGAAAGTTGAAGAGAGTTTTACAAGCTATTTTTAAGAGTCCAAAACTGTGGGTGCCTGGGTGGCTAAGTGGGTTAAAGCCTCTGCCTTCAGCTCAGGTCATGATCTCAGGGTTCCAGGATCCAGACCTGCATTGGGCTCTCTGTTCAGCAGGGAGCCTGCTTCGTCCTCTCTCTCTGCCTGCCTCTTTGCCTACTTGTGATCTCTGTCAAATAAATTTAAAAAACTTAAAAAAAAAAAGTCAAAAACTGGGTAATACATCTTTATTATTAACAATGGTTTGCTTATTTATTTATTTGGGAGAGAAAGAGCAAGGGAGAGGTAAGGGCAGAGGGAGGGAGAAGCTCCAGGCTCAGCCTGGGGCAGGGCTAGATTCTAGGACTCTGGGATCATCCCCTGACTGACTGAGCCACCCAGGCACCTCTAACAAGGGTTTTTTTCTTTTCTTTCTTTCTTTCTTTTTTTTTTTTTAAACCCTTGTTTCAGGTGATGAGAAAAGGGGCAGGATACTAGATAAGCCTGAAAAAAGAAAAGGCAGCATTGCTTGAATGATAACCACATTGACTGCTTCCCCTCAGCAATGAAGAGTAAAGAATGGTTGTTACTTAGCGTAATGCTGTGGTTAAGAGCATGGATGCAGAAACCTCATGGCCTGCAGTAACATCTCTGTCTAGTATGGCCTTTGACAATCCACACAAAGACAAGAGAGGTTGGGCATGGGCCACCCCTGTGGAGGCGCGGCTCCTTCGGCCTGGGTACACAGGGGGGAAACCGAAACTCAGCGGGGAGGCTGGTGATTAGACAAGGATCAAGGGCATTCCTTGGGGGCAAAGAACCCTTTGGCCCCAGCCACACCACCTTCCGTCTGGTTGGGAACTGAGGGCAAAGAGGGTTCAGTCCCACGCCTAGACTTTGCGTCCTACTCCTGAGGAGCGAACTGTAGCTCCCTAAGGCCGCCACCCTGAGGGCCGCCCTGCCAGGGGCTGGTGGACAGTTGTGAGAGGCTTCCCAGAGGAACCGGCACCTGCCTGGCTCCCTTCCTTCCGGGCGGGCTGGGAACCGCGAAAAGAGACTTGGTGGACACCGACCCTTTTCCATTACACGAATATTTCTGTTCGCCACTCTGTGCGGGGCGGTGGGCATGCCCTGGTGAGTCAGACTGGGCCCAAGCTCCGGACACGAAAGTGCCACCCGGCAGACCCCAGCCCCACCCCACTTCCGGGAAACCTTGGCCTTCCCAACCTTGGGTGAGGAGGGGTGTGGGAGGAGCTTAACCCACCGCCTTCCGGGGCTCACTCCAAAGCCCCGCCCCTTTGGGGGTGTTCACGACTGCGCCGTAAAGTAGAGAACATTCTTTGCTCCTGAACCACCCACTTCTGTCTTTACGACAGATCGTATTCCATATCGCCAATATGGCGTCCCCCACTTGGGAAGCGGTCGTGGTTTCTACCCAGATGGCCGGGGGCAGTGCTGAGCTCCGGTAGTCGTTTGTGTAGCCCGAAGCTCTGAAAGCTGCAGTTAAAGTGCGTTTCTGGTCACGGTTCCAGGAACTTACCCTTCTCTGGGGGTCAGGAGTTGCCGCTTTCTCCTAGTTCCTGCAAGTTCCTCCTCTGCCCCTGGTTTGTTCCCCGCGCCACCTCCGGACACCCCCAAGTTCCTGACACTCCCCGACTCAAACTATGAGCCTTCCGCAGCTGCTGTTGCGCTTGCCCCGTTATCTCGGGGTGTCGGGTTCCCTGCGTCGCTGGTGGTGGTCCCCGTCCCTCGATACCATCTCCTCGGTGGGCTTCTGGCGTGGTCGGTCCTCCAGATCCCCGGCCCACTGGAACCAAGTGGTGTCAGAGGCGGAGAAGATCGTGGGCTATCCCACGTCTTTTATGAGCCTCCGCTGCCTGCTGAGCGACGAGCTCAGCAACATCGCTATGCAGGTGCGGAAGCTGGTGGGGACTCAGCACCCTCTGCTTACCACAGCCAGGTGAGCTACTCCCTCTCCTCCTGACACACTCGCACCCACTCTAGTCCTTTTTCCTGGCCGACGACACTCCCTGCCTCGCTCAGACTGACTCCCTGCTTATTTCTTTTTACCCCTTCCTTTCCTTTGGTCTCCTAGGCACTTGATGTCTCTTCTCCAGTCCACTCACCTTAACTTTTTTCCTTCATTTGCTCAGCAGAACGGATAAGTGCTTTAGTTTTGAGAAACACCTGTAGTCTTTTCGCGGTTTTTTCTTCCTAATTATTGAGGGTAAAGATACCTCAGTGAATTGTAGAGAAATCGAGTAGGGATGTAGGGTTTAAGTTACTTTCTAAAAATGGTCTTTTAAAAATGGGTTGGGTTGATTTAAGGTTCCGCACTGTTCCAGTGGTCGCCTCCAGAAAAAAATGGAGAGGAGGAGATATTGCTGACGGTAGACAGTTGTTTCCAACGGATGTCCCAGCCTTAAAGTAAGACTCTATCCATTCAGTAGTTACTGCCCTCTTGGGATTTTTATCACTTATTCTGTACTACTACTGTGAAACTTGCCGTTAGGATTTTAAGACCACAACTTAGGCTTCCAGTAAAACAAACGAACAAAAACCTTTTTTATTTGTAAATTATTTCAAGCATACCGAAAAGTTGCAAGAATAAAAATAGTACAAAGAACACAGCTGCATACCTTTTAATCAGATTCCCTTTCTAAACACGTACATACTATTTACATGTATGTGTAAAATACACACATTTTTAACGAATCATTTGAGTAGATTGCATACATCATGGTCCCTTATGCCTAAATCCGTAATTCTGTATTTCCTAAGCATAGGAATTTTATTTATAGTAATTGACATAAACACATTTAGTATTGATACGATACTTTATTAGTATACCATTGATATTCCAGTTTTGTTAAGTGACCCAGAAATGTCCTTTATAGTATTCTTTTCCTTTCTAGTATGGGGTCTAGCCTAGGTTCACTTATTATAGTTCGTTCTCATGTCTCTTTCATCCCCTTCCAGGGAACATTTCCATAAAAATATGGTAGCTTATTGCTTGTAGTGTTTTGTGCTTACTTCTTTTAATCCGTAATTATTCCTAAGATTCGTCCATGTCGTGTTTAATTGTACTTCATTAGTTTTTCAGTGGTGTATGCAATCCTATTTTGTGAATATGCCAAAGCCTTCTTTCAGTCAGCATTTAGGTGGTTTGCATTTTTGTGTTACAAAAAATACTGCTGTGAATGTGCTTGCACATTTCTCCAGGTGTACTTGTCTTGAGAGAATAGATGGAGGAGGAGTGTATGCAGGTGTTCAGTTTTAGTAAATAATAGCAAATTGTTTTCCAAAGTGATTCTACCAGCTGCTACTCTCATGAGCAATGCCTGGGTTCAGATTACTCCATGTTCTCATAGCACTGGAACCTTGAAGTTTCTTAATTTTTGTGGATCAAATAGTGGATTTCACTGCATGTGTCAGTAATGGTAGTATTAGTGGCATGTAGTAGTACATTGCATTGTGCATGTTATTGTCTTTGTAATAAAACATTGAAGTGAAAGGGCAGAGCTAGAAAAGTCCTTATTAATGTGTATATTCTGAGAGTTGTTATTCATCTACCTAGTTGCCAGAGCATCAGATGGAGTTTTGGAGACGATTCCTTCTGAATGCACCAGAGACACACTAGATGAAAGCTTGTAGGACTAATGGCTCTAAAAATTTCCTGGTTGTAGCCTGCGCTGCCTGCCTAGTACCATACTACGGTGAAAGAAGTGGAGAGGACAAAATAAATAAGTTGCAGCAAAGGTGGTAGTGTGTGTGTGCATGTGTGTGTGTGTGTGTGTGTGTGTGTGTGTGTGTATGAATTGTTTTATTTTGTGAGAAAAGAAAGAGCTAACGTACATGTAGTTTCATTATTCTTTGATAGTGTATCACAGATTATTTATTTAAACAATCAGAACTCACAGGCAGAACAAAAATCTTTTGGGGAGGAAGTCCTATATTTATCTGCTTTAGTAGTGGAGCAGGCATTTGATCCAAAGGGTAGGCAGACTGATTATTGTAAATTATAGCTAAAAACACAGATTAAGCGACTATGTTTATTTGGATGATGTACACCTTACTTTGTTGAATCTTATCAGCAAAACATTGATAATTAGGAGGAAGATGTTATCAATATGTTAGCCAAGGACAGAAATTCCCCTTGTAGTTGATTTAGTTAGACATAGGAAACTGGACTTGGTAAGTTCTTTTACAGTTTCATTTTTGTATTTTGGGTTTCTGTTATTTACTTAAATCAATATTCTAACCCCTTGGGTCATTTTACTTTTTGTTTAAATGTACATGGTATGTCAGAGATGAATCATGTCTAATATCCTAAAATTTAGGTGAAGGGTGGCATTTTTGGCAAACATCAGGAGAAAAGAAGGAAATCACCATAATTTATTATTCACTACCCTCTTTTTCTTTTCCTGTGCCATCTCATCAAGAAAAGGAGAAAGAGGCTAGAAGTGTACTCTAACACATTCAGAAATGAGATTAAATTTAAAATCTTGGGGGATCTGGGTGGCATAGCTGGTTAAGCACCAGACTCTTGATTTTGGCTTAGGTCATGACCTCTGGGTCCTGAGATTGAGCCACATGCAGGCTCCATGCTCAGTGGGGAGTCTGCTTTTCCCACTCTCTCTCCTCTGTGCACATGTGCTCTTTCTCAAATAAACAAAATCTTAAAAAAAAAAAAAGAAAGAAATTACATGGGTAATATTTTAAGGTGGTGGTCTTATATTACATATAGTTTCCTTTGTGATTCTTTTTTCTCCTTTCTTCCCTAGGCTGTCATACATCTACTGGGTATAGGGAGGACCTGAAAAGCTAATGCAGTAAAGTAAAATGAGCAGCAAGAAAGGAATTAAAATAGCTAAAAAAATATTAGGGGGGAAAAAGAAGGTAAGAGGAATCATTCTACCTTACATTAAGTCATAGATATAATTTTATTGATCAAGACAGAGGAATAGACAGATTGATGGAACAGAATAGAGAACCCAGGAATAGATCAAAACAAATATACCCAATTGATTTTTGACAAAGATGCAGTACAATTCAGTGGAGGGAGAATAGTCTTTTCAACAAGATGCTGGAATAATTGAACATCACTGGCAAAAAAAAAATGAACCCTGACCTATACCTCACACCTTAAGCCCCCCCCAAAAGGAAAATGGATACCTGTGAGATCAGTGTAAAATAAATTTAAATGTGACTTGTAAAACTGTATAACTTTTGGAAGAAAATATAGGAAAACCTCTCCATGATATGGAGCTAAGTAAAGGGTTGCTAGACATAACACCAAAACCCCATTTCGTAAGAGGAAAAAAGCCAGGAATTTGACTTCATCAAAATTAAAGTCTTTGTAAAAAACCCTCTTAATAGAATGAAAAGATTAGCCAGAGATGAGGAGAAAAATATTTGCAAATCAAATATCTGAAGGACTTGTATCCAGAATAGGTAAAGAACTCTCTAAACTCAGCGGTTAAGAAAGTAAACAGTACAATCAGAAAATGAGCAAAAAGAGCCTGTAAAGATGACAAGTATATGAAAATATGGCAGGTAAGCATATGTAACATTAGCCATTAGAAAAATGTAAATTAAAACCATGATAAGTGCTACTTGCCTCTAGACAGGCTAAAATGTAAAGTATTGACAACCTCATGTCCTTGTGAAGATGCCCAGAAATGAAACCAGATTTTTTTGACATCGCTGATGGGAATGTAAAAATGGTACAGCCACACTGAGAAAAAGCTTGGCAGTTTCTTATAAAATTAAACATACACTTCCCATACAAACCAACAATTGCACTCCAGAGAATTTACTCCAGAGAAGTAAAAACTTAGGTCAAAACCTATACAAAAATGTTTATAGCAACTTTATATGTAATAGCCCCAAGCTGGAATAACCCAAATTGTCATTCAATAGTGAATTGTTAAACAAATGATGTTGCAGCCATGCAATGAAACCCTTTTCAGCAATGAAAATAACTGGACTATTTATTCAGATAAGAATTTGAATGAATCTGGAAAGAATTACATTGAATGGAATAAGTCAGTCCACACTGCTGGTGGGAATATAAAAAGCCACTACAGAATACAGTATGGTGGTTCCTCAGAAAAATTAAAAAAAGAATGACCATATGATCCAACAATTTCACTTCTGGGTATATAGCCAAAAAAATTGAAAGCAGGGTCTCAAAGAGATGTCTGTTCACCCATGTTCATGGCAGCATTATTTGCAATAGCCTAGTGGTGGAAGCAACCCAGGAGTGATCAATAGGTGAATGGATAAACAAAATACTGTGTACATATATATTCAGCCTTAAAAAGGAAATTCTGGCACATGTTGCAACATGGCAAACCTTGAGGACATTATGTTAAATGAGCCAGTCACAAGAAGACAGATACTGTATGATTCCACTGATATGAGGTATCTAGAATAGTCCCATTCAGAGAAAGTAAAATGGTGGTTTGCCAAGGGCGTAGAGTTTCGTTTTGTAAGATGAAAAAGTTCTGGAAATAGATTGTACCACATTGTGAATATAGTAAACTGTAAACTTAAAAATGCTTAAGATGGTAAATTTTATGTGTGTTTTACCACAAAGAAAAAGAAACTCTCAGAACTTTATATATTGTTGGAAAGGAAGAATTTCCCCTGTCCTTTAAGATCCTCTAGCTGGACTAAGAATCAAAACAACATGAGTCACATTAACAGAAAATCAAATTTAATACTGTATATGTGAGGAATCCACATAGACATGAAATTCCAAAGAAGTGAAGCAAGGAGATGGTGATGTGAGCTAAGGAGAGGGGTAGGGATCTGGGTATTACAAAGAGGAGAAAGACTATTAGCAGGAAGGTGAAAGGAGATATTTGGAAACAGATGTTGCCCTATTATGCATATAAGTTTCTTAGGAAAACAGGAATCTGTTAATAGCTCCCTTCCTAGTATGAGCATGCAGTTGAGAGGGAGGTACAGAGTTTTTCCTTGATCTGCTGAGTTTTGATTGCTTTTAACTCAATGTTCATGCCAACATAGCTAATCTTGGGACAGCCTGCCCTTGACCCCTGCAATACTGTATGATTCCATTTATACAACATTCTCAAAAAGACAAAACTGGGGATGGAGAACAGATTAATGTTTGCTAGAGTCAGGAACAGTGTGGGCAGCAGGGAGGGTGTAAATACAAAGAGGTATTTTGTGGCGATGGAACTTTTCAGTATCTTGATTTTGATAGCAGTTACATGAATCTATATATGGGATAAAGGTACTTAGAAATACGTACACCTTTATGAAAGAAATTGAGGAAGACACAAAGAAATGGAAAAACGTTCCATGCTCATGGATTGGAAGAACAAATATTGTGAAAATGTCTGTGCTACCTAGAGCAATCTACACATTTAATGTAATCCCTATCAAAACACCATCAATGTTTTTTCAAAGAAATGGAACAAATAATCCTAAAATTTATATGGAACCAGAAAAGACCCCGAATAGTCAGAGGAATGTTGAAAAAGAAAACTGAAGTTGATGGCTTCACAATTCCAGACTTCAAGCTCTATTACAAAGCTGTAATCATCGAGACAGTATGGTACTGGCACAAAAACAGACACATAGGGGCACCTGGGTGGCTCAGTTGGTTAAGCGACTGCCTTTGGCTCAGGTCATGGTCCCGGAGACCCGAGATCGAGTCCCACATCGGGCTCCCTGCTTGGCAGGAAACCTGCTTCTCTCTCTCTCACTCCCCCTGCTTGTGTTCCCTCTCTGGCTGTGTTTCTCTCTGTCAAATAAATAAAATATTAAAAAAAAAAAAAACAGACACATAGATCAATGGAACAATCAATCAATAGAGAGCCCAGAAATGGGCCCTCAACTCTATGGTCAACTCATCTTTGACAAAGCAGGAAAGAATATCCAATGGAAAAAAAGACAGTCTTTTCAACAAATGGTGTTGGGAAAATTGGACAGCCACATGCAGAAGAATGAAACGGGACCATTTCCTTTTACCACACACAAACACAGACTCAAAATGGATGAAAGACCTCAATGTGAGACAGGAATCCATCAGAATCCTTGAGGAGAATACAGGCAGCAACTTCTTTGACCTCAGCTGCAGCAACTTCTTCCTAGAAACATCGCCAAAGGCAACGGAAGCAAGGAAAAAAATGAACTACTGGGACTTCATCAAGATCAAAAGTTTTTGCACAGCAAAAGAAACAGTCAACAAAACCAAAAGACAACCGACAGAATGGGAGAAGATATTTGCAAATGACATGTCAGATAAAGGGCTAGTATCCAAAATCTATAAAGAACTCCTCAAACTCAACACCCGAAGAACAAATAATCTAATCAAGAAATGGCCATAAGACATGAACAGACATTTCTCCAAGGAAGTCATCCAAATGGCCAACAGACACATGAAAAAGTACTCAATAGCCCTCAGCATCAGGGAAATACAAATCAAAACCACAGTGAGATACCACCTTACACCAGTCAGAATGGCTAAGATTAACAAGTCAGGAAACAACAGATGTTGGAGAGGATATGGGGAAAGGGAAACCCTCCTACACTGTTGGTGAGAATGTAAGGTGGTGCAGCCACTCTGGAAAACAGTTTGGAGATTCCTCAAAAAGTTGAAAATAGAGCTACCCTGCGACCGAGCAATCACACTACTGGATATTTACACTAAAGATACAAATGTAGTGATCTGAAGGGGCACATGTACCTGAATGTTTATAGCAGCAATGTCCACAATAGCCGAACTATGGAAAGAACCTAGATGTCCATCAACAGATGAATGGATAAAGAAGATATGATACACACACACACACGCACACAGCCATCAAAAAGAATGAAATCCTGCCATTTGCAACGAAGTGGATGGAACTGGAGGGGATTATGCTGAGTGAAATAAGTCAATCAGAGAAAGAGAATCATATGATCTCTCTGATATGAGGAATTTGAGAGGCAGGGCAGGGGGTCATGAGGGGTAGGGAGGGAAAAAAATGAAACAAGATGGGACTGGGGAGGGAGACAAACCATAAGAGACTCTTAATCTCAGGAAAAAAACTGAGGATTGCTGGGGGGGGTGGGGGAGGGATAGATAGGGTTGCTGGGCTATGGAGAAAATAAATAACATTTCAAAAGAGGTAATAAAAAGAACTGTACATCTATATATACAGACGAATACACGTTAAGAAAAATGGTGAAAATGGAGTAAGGCTGTAGTTTTGTGATTTTTTTGTTTTTGTTTTTGTTTTTTTAAGATTTATTTATTTTAGAGAGGGAGAGCAGGGGGATGGAGCAAAGGGAGAGCATCCAAGCTGACTCCATGCTAGCATGGAGCCTGACATGGGGCTTGATCTCACAGTCCATGAGATGATGACATGAGCCAAAACTAAGAGTCACTTAACTGACTGAGCCGCCCAGGCTCCCTAGGTCTGTAGTTTTGTTAACACTAATGCACCAATGTTAAGTTTTGGTTTTCATATAGTGTATTTACAGCTGAATACTGAGGAGAGCCAGATGAAGGATACATAGGACTCCATGCTATTTTTGTAACTTTCTGTGAGTCAGTAATTATTTCATTATTTTAAAAAGCTGGAAAGAATCACTTTGAATTGAGAGAGAGAATGAATGAATGAACGAACCAACAAATAAGCAATAGGCCTAGGAGGCAGGAGACCTGCATGTCCTAGTTTTATCTCTATCAGTAGGTAACAGTATGACCCTAGGCAAGTTATTCCATGTTTTCTGGGCTTTAGTTTCCTAAGCAATGAAGTAAGTAGTTTGAATAAATGATTTCCAAAGGTGTTTAGTATAGAAATTAGTGTTGTGATTGAATATGACAGGTAAGGGAGCCATTGTCATTTCTCAAGCAGGGAGTGAGCAGATTGGATACCAATGTGGTAACACAGATCTATAGTCCTTTTCCTACTATTTAAAAATCCTAAAGACTCAGAAAACAGAATGTTTTTTTCAGGCTCATAAATCTGACCTGAACTGATGAGAGATTATTTATAGTCTTTCTTTATTGCACTCAATGTGAATATTCATGCATTTTGCTGCAGAAATATTCATGTGTTTGATTACAGGGTGCTGCCCCAGATCCTACCGGAGTGCTGGGTAAAATCAGAAAAATTTTTCTAAAATCAGAAAAATTTTGAATTGGTTTCAGGGACTTTGGATGAGGGATTGTGGACTGGTCCAAACTGGACAGTGGGCTGTAGATTGGACTGGAAACCCAGGTATGTAATATAGACTGGTAATGTAGTGGAGGTTGAAAATAGCAACCGTATATCAACCCTCATTTCCTCACAATTTGTACTGTATGTTTCATTATTTTGCTGATTAAATAAGATTATCCACTTGTGCAAAATATATATTTTTTATTTGTAATCATTTAAATTTCTGTATAAATCATTACAGATCTCCCCTCCTATCTGAAAGTAGAGCATTCCTATGAAACCTTCCATAAACCAAAATGGCATCAAGCAAAAGAAGCAATTACCATTAATTTATATGGAAAACTTTTTGAGTATTTCCAGACCCTGAAAATAATCTCCCTTAGGCTTTTTTTGATACCATAGGCCACATCTTGTTAACGAATGCACAAAATAAATCGAGATAAAGCACAGATGCTCACAGATACAGTTCAAAGCTATGATGGCTTGATGCTGAGATGCTGGGTGTAGTTCCCAGGGAGGGAGCTCAGCAGTTCACTCTTCACTGCTTGGGGTGCGCACTGCTTCTATGATGGCTCACTGCAAAACAAACATCAAATGCTATTTTTGCTTTTTGCCTTTTTTCATGAAAATGAAAATCCTCTTTGTATTTCTTTTGGTGAGTAAAAATGTACTAATGTATGTCTTTTGTAAAGCAAAGTGGCTTTAACGTGAACTTTTGAAAGTCAGGGTGCACCTGTATTATTTTGTTTGAAGTACTTTTAGTTTTATATACACCTACTGTCAAGAACTTAAATGCTCTTAATAATTATATGGAAGACACTTTATTGTTTCTAAGGTAATATACTTTTTTCATATAGAATTAAATTTTTGTTGTTTATACATAGTTGGTATCATCGAGCAATATGGCATTACTTGTTTTTATTGATTACTGTTGACATGTTTGGCTTTTGGGATTAAATTTTTGTTTAAATACTCTGTCTTTTTACTTTTGCCTTGATCTCTATTGCACATTTAGATAGATAGGATTAATTTAGTAAGCATTTAGTGGAGACAAATTATGACATTTCATCTCTCTCTGAGACGGTATTGATTCCTTGGCAGAGACTTTTTATTCTTGAGTTCACTACAGTTACTTGGCTACTTATAAAACCTTATTAGTCTTTTCTGCATGTTAAAATTCTTCAGAGATCTTTGAACTTATTATTAGAAATTTAATTTTGGTCTCTTCCATGTTTATAAAAGACCCTTTCTGGATTCAGTTCTGTAATTACTGACTGAAAACCTGCATTACTTATGAAGAACTTTTTTGGGGGGGATGACTAGGAAAAAATTAAAAATTTTAATTCATTCCACAAATATTTGAGGTGCTCTTGACATGGAACGTACAAACAAGAATAAGACACAGTTGCTTCCCTTCAGGAATTCATCAGAACAAGAATGAACAAGAGCTCTACAATCAGACTGTTTAGATTTATATCCTGTCTCTACCACTACCAAGCTATGTGATCTCAGGCAATTTCCTTAACCTCTTTGTGTTTTAGTTTTCTCATTTGTAAAATGAGGATAATAATAGTGCCTATATCTTAGGTTTTATGAAGATTAAGTGGGTAAATATAGGTCAGGTGCTTAGAACGGTATCTGGCACATAGACAGTATCCAAATGTTAGCAATTTTCGTCATTGAAATTCATTTCATTGGGGAGATGTGTTAATAGAGTACCTTGAGATAAATGCTCTAGTATGTTTGAACAATATGCTATAGAGACAGAGAGGGATTTAAAAAAATGTACAGAGAAGCATCTGGTGGTTCAGTCTGTTAAGTGGCTGCCTTCAGCTCAGGTCATTATCCCAGGGTCCTGGGATCAAGCCCCGCGGCGTGCTGTCTGCTCAGCGGAGAGTCTGCTTCTCCCTGTCCCTCTGCCTGCTGCTCTGCCTGCTTGTGCTCTCCATTTCTCTGTCAAATAAATAAATAAAATCTTTTAAAAAATAATCTGTACAGAAAATTGAAGAATTTAAAAAATGAGATGACCCAGGAGTTGGGTCATGTTGGATAGAAAGGAAATGACCAAGACAGGAAAATAAAACAGAAGTTGTTTAGCCAGGTAGGGAAGTAGTTGGTGTGGGCTGAACATGGGATGGGTTGAGACAAAAAGGGTGGGTTGAACATATATGTCTACTTCTGCCAAGACAGAGTAACCAATGCTAAACTTTACCTTCTACTATAAACAAATAGAAAACTGGACAAACAATATGAAACAAGTTGTATTCTTAGAGTATGAGGCAATACTAGATTATGTTTCCTATGAACGGGAAAACAGATGAGATGAAAACTATCAAGGGGCGCCTGGGTGGCTCAGTGGTTGGGCCTCTGCCTTCGGCTCAGGTCATGATCCCGGAGACCCGGGATCGAGCCCCACATCGGGCTGCCTGCTCAGCGGGAAGCCTGCTTCTCCCTCTCTCACTCCCCCTGCTTGTGTTCCCTCTCTGGCTGTGTTTCTCTCTGTCAAATAAATAAAATCTTTAAAACAAAAAAAAAAAAAAAAAAAGAAAACTATCAATCTGACTTTGTGTTTTCCAAGTAACAACACAGAGAGGGGAACTTGAGCAGAAGGTGTTAGTATCAGTGAGTTTGAGACAGATCAGATTTTGGGGAAGCGAAGCCAGCAGGAAATTGTTGGGCAGAATACAGAAGAGGAAGGAGTATACAGAGAAAGGCTCCAGAAATCTAAGACCCACTTGAGTCTGTTGAAATATAAGCAGCACATGCATAGGATGAAAATCCATGAGGCTGGGGAGCTATAAGCTGTGCAATTCTGAGTTCTCATAGAACGGGAAGCATCTGAGTTCTAACTGGACGTTATGGAAAGACTTTGTTGAACAGCCAGCACTCAGTGAAGACCCTTGAAAATTATGCCTTAGTAGTAGGGATAAACCAGCTTTAGAGTGCAACATGCTCTAGAACCGCCCTAACAAAGCTGAACAGCAAGTCTCAGAAAGATCAAGCTGACCCAAAAGTAATCGTACTGCCAGCCAGAGAACACCAAAACTCTTAAAAGGAAGACCAAAATCCAGACCCTTGACAGCACAATATAATAGTATCCAACATCCAATTAAAAATTACAGAACAGGGGCGCCTGGGTGGCTTGGTTGGTTGGGCGACTGCCTTCGGTTCGGGTCGTGATCCCGGAGACCTGGGATCAAGTCCCGCATCAGGAGGGACTTGGCGGGAGGCCTGCTTCTCCCTCTCTCACTCCCCCTGCTTGTGTTCCCTCTCTGGCTGTGTTTCTCTCTGTCAAATTAAAATCTTTTAAAAAAAGGAAAAAAAGAAAAAATTACAGGACATTTCAAGAAGCAAGAAAATATGACATATAACCAGGAGAAAAATCAGTAGAAACAGATCCATAAGATACAGATGATGGAATCAGCAGACGACTTATAAATATGCTCAAGTTTTTATTTTTTATTTTTATTTTAACTTTAGAAACATTTTTAAACTTAAATGCAAATAACGTATAATGTATAATTTGTTTCAGAGGTACAAGTCTGTGATTCATCAGTCTTACATAACACCCAGTGCTTGTAACATCACATGCCCCCCTTAATGTCCATCACTCAAGTTCCCCATCCCCCCCAGCCCCCACCCCTCTAGCAACCCTCAGTTTGTTTCTTATGATTAAGAGTCTTTTATGGTTTGTCTCTGGTTTCATCTTGTTTTATTTTTTCCTTTCTTCCCCTATGATCCTCTGTTTTATTTCTTGAATTCCACATATCAGTGAGATCATATGATAATTGTCTTTCTCTGAATGACTTGTTTCACTTAGCATAATACCCTGTAGTTCCACCCATATCATTGCAAGTGGCAAGATTTTTTTATGGCTGCATGATATTCCATTGTATATATAGACCACATCTTCTTTATCCATTCATCTATAGATGAACATCTGGGCTCTTTCCATAGTTTGGCTATGGTGGATATTGTTGCTATAAACATTGGGGTGCAGGTTCCTCTTTGAATCACTACATTTGTATCTTTGGGGTACATACCCAGTAGTGCAGTTGCTGGGTTGTAGGGTAGCTGTATTTTCAATTTTTTGAGGAACCTCCATACTGTTTTTCAGAGTGGCTACACCAGGTTGTATTCCCACCAACACTGTCGGAGGGTTCCTATGCTCAAATATTTTAAAGAAAGCATGAATAATGATAAAAGTGATAGAAAAAATATGTATCAAGAGTAACTGGAAAGTTCAATATGTAAGGGGAAAAAATTATCTGGATTCACTCAATAGAAGCTTATACCCTGAAGAAGAAAAGATAAATGAAGTGAAAATATAACAGGTACCCTTTACAATCTGATATAGAGGCTCCATGAAAAGTTATAGCTGGTATTCTTAATAGTGAAAGATTGAATGTTTTCTAGGGAAGGACTCAAGGATAGTCTCCTTACCTCTTCTGTTTAAAATTTTACCAGAAGTTCTAGCCAGTGAAGAAAGAATTTAAAAACATATTAGGTTAGAAAAGAAAAGCAAGTCTTTTTTTTAAAAGATTTTCTTTATTTTTGACAGAGATCACAAGTAGGCAGAGAGGCAGGCAGAGAGAGAGGAGGAAGCAGGCTCCCTGCCGAGCAGAGAGCCTGATTCGGGCCTCAATCCCAGGACCCTGAGATCATGACCTGAGCCGAAGGCAGAGGCTTATTGGGCCACCTGGGCACCTAAAAAGCAAGTCTTAATTACTAAATAAAATCACATGCTAGGAAATCCCTAAGAATTTACTAGAACTGATAGGTGAGTATAGCAAGTATAAGGCATATGTCAAAATATACAAACCAGTTGTGTTTCCTTATATCAGTAATGAGCAGTTGGTAAATGGATTTGCAAAATGTTTGCAATAATATCAAAACATGAAATGCTGAGGGATAAATTTAGCAAAATATATACAGTCTGTACATTGAGTGCTATAAAACGCTGATGAGGAAATCAAAGATGACCTAAATATACCCTGTTCATGGATTGGAAGAGTTAATATTATTAAAATGTTTGTTCGTCCCCAAATTCATCTATAGATTTAACATAATCCCAATCAATTTCTACAGATCATTTTTTGTCAAAATTGATAAGCTGATCTGAAAATTAATCTGTGATTACAAAGATCCACAATAGCTAAAATAATTTTGAAAAATAACCCTGTAATGATAGCATTACATGGTTTCAAAACTTCCTAGATAGCTACTGTAAGCAGGACTCTGAGGGACTGGTGTATAGACAGGCATATATATCCCTGTGACTGAATATATTCTGAAATGGACCCACAGGTATATGTGATAATCCATTTTTGACAAAGGTAGCAAGGCGGTTCAGTGGGCAAAGGATAGTATTTTCAACAAATGGTGCTGGGGAAAACCTCATGCCATAAAGAACAGTGATCCTGAAGTGGATTCTATACCTAAACATAAAAACGAAAATAGGAAGATTCTAAAAGAAAATGCAGGAAAAAAAATTGTGACTTTAAAGTAAGCAGAGAATTTTTAGAAGGCATGAAGTGTAAAAGAAAAAAAGAAAAACTAGAGTTCATTGAAATTTAAAACTGCACTTTTAAAAATGCTGTTAAGAAAATAACGGCAATGGGGCACCTGGGTGGCCTAGTCGGTTGAGCATCCAACTCTTGGTTTCTGCTCAGGTCATGATCTCATGGGTTGTGGGATCGAGCCCCTCGGGCTCCATGCTCAGCAGGGACTCTGCTTGAGGACTGTCTCCCTCTGCCCCTCTTGCTCTTGCACATGTGCTCTCTCTCCTCTCAGATAGAAAGAAAGAAAAGAGCAAGCCACAGAGTGGGATAAAATATACACATGTCTGACAAAGGCCTCGAACATACAAAGAAGTCTTACAACTTAAGGGGACAACCAATTCAAAAATTGGAAAAGATTTGGACATTTTACGAAAGAGTTTACCTTGCCAGTTAGTACATGAAATCATGCTTAACATCATTAGTTACCTGAAAATACAAAGTAAAACCAGAATGAGATGTTACTGCATAGAAACAAAAATGGCTAAAGTTAGGATGTTTGACCATAATAAATAGTGGCAAGTATGTGGAGCAGCTGGAACTGTCCTATGCTGCTAATGGGACTGTAAAACGGTATAACCCCTCTGAAGAACTATTTGGTCTTTAAAAAAAAAAAAAAGTTAGGCGTACCCTTGTACCTTATAATCCAGCAATCCCACTCCTGGGTATTGAAATGATAGAGAATGGAAACAAATGTTCAAATGGTCAAGTGAAATTATATATATTGAAAGTATACAACATGATTATTTGATGCATTGTGGAATGATTGCATCACGTAATTACATTTGTATGTGCACCGATGTGTGTGGTGAGAATGCTACTACTCTCATAATAGATTTCAAGTATGCAATGAAGTGTTATTAACTATAGTTACCATGTTGTACATTAGATCCTCAGTTCTTTTCTTATAACTGAAGCTTATACCCTTTGACCAGCATATCTCCATTTTTCTACCCCCTAGTACCTGGTAATCATCATTCTGCTGTCTTTTTATATGGGTTGAGTTTGACCCTCTCTTCCTGCCCTCCTTTTTTTCAAATTCCAGATATAGGTGAGATCATACAGTATTATTCTTTCTCTGTATGGCTTATTTTATTTAGCATAATGTCCTCAGGGTTCACCCGTTTTTGCAAATGGCAGGATTTCCTTCTTTCTCATGATTGAATAATATTCCACTGTGCATGTGTATTTATATATTTCACGTATTCATTAACATTTATTAGTCAATGAATTGTCATTCCCATCTCTTGGCTTAAGTTGTTCCCATATCTTGGCTGTCATGAATAATGCTGAACATGGGAGTGTAGGTATCACTTCAAGACAGTGTTTTCATTTCCTTCAGATAGATACCTAGAAGTGAGATTTTTGGATCTTGTGATAGTTCTATTTTTAATTTTTTCAGGACTGTCCATATTATTTCCCATAGTGGCTGTACCGATTTACATTCCCGCCAGTAGTGCACAAGAATTTCCTTTTCTCCTTATCCTTGCCAACACTTACTAGCTCTTCTCTTTAGTAAAAGTCATCCTACCAGGTGGGAAGTGATATCTCATTCTAGTTTTGATTTACTTTTTCCTAATGATTAGTGTTAAGCACCTTTTCATGTACTTGATTGCCATCTCTGTTTTCTTTGGAAAAATGTCTTTTCAGGTCCTTTGCCCATATTTTCATTGGATTATTATTGTTATTATGATTTTGCTATTGAACTATATGGTTTGCAGATATTTTCTCCCATTCTGTAGTTACCTTTTCATTGTGTTGGTTGTTTCCTTTGCTATACAGAAGCTTTTGATACAGTATCACTTATTTATTTTGTTCTGTTGCCTTTGTTTTTAGTGTCATATTCAACAAATCATTGCTAAGACCAATGTCAAGGAGCTTTTTCCTTATTTTCTTTCAGAGTTTTACAGTTTCAGGTCTTATATATAAGTCTTTAATGTGCTTCAAGTTAATTTTTGTGAATGGTGTAAGATAGGGGCCCAGGTTCATTCTTCCATTCATTTCTTCTCTCAGCAGCTGGTCAAGTGTGTCCCCTAGTGGCCAGGTACTGTGCTTATTACGAGGGGATTCAAAGAACACAGGGCACTGAACCGCATCTCCCCTACCCCGTAACAAAATTGATATTCAAATAAGGGAAATAGATGCATAGAACAGTAAGTGTAATAAAATGTTACACCTGTTTACTTCAAGTAAAATGAAAACACAAAAAATAGAGGGGTCCACGAGGCAGAGGCGCTAATGAATCAGAAATGCTCAATGAGGAGACTTGAGTTAAATATTGAAAATTGAGAAGATGTTCTTGGTCATAAAGGAATGATGGGGGTGGGGTATGAACTTGGGCAGGGGTCATGAAATTTAATTATAAAAAATGGATTTAAGGTGCATTTGCAAAGTGGAGTTGACAGGACTTGGTAATTTTGAGAGTAAAAACATTTGAAGTAAGCTGAATAATTGAGTGTATGAGGTACTACTAATTGATGGAAGGCATACAGGAGGAGCACCATGTTTGGGTACAGAATATAGGGGGAGATTTTGTAGCTTTCTTGAAACTGAAATGTTTGTGACATGTGGAGGTGTCCAAAATGCAGTCAGAATGGCTCCTGTGCGCTCCTAATGGAAGTAGAAACGAGCTAGAGTTAGAAGATAAAATTTGAAGCCATAGAGATTATTATCTTTTAAGAAGAGGGTATAGAATACTGTCATTGTTGTTTGGTTGGAAAGGAAGAAATTGATTTTGGATTATTTAAGCAAATATAAGAAATTTATGGGAAGGACACTAGGTAGATCACAGTTCCAAAGGGGGAGTTAAAAAATCAGGCCTTAGAAAGAAAGAATGGAAACTGGGGAAGCTCTAAGGGTTATCAGAAGCATGAATTTAAGGACAGTTTCTCTGCAGTACAGCACTGTTGTCAGGGAGTTTTGGCTCTGGCTGCCTTTTATCCTCATATGGCTCCTCAAAGCTCGAATTCCTGTGAGGGAGGATTAATTTGGCCTTTCTTTCATCTTGTGACTATTGTAGATCAGTTCCTTTACTGGTAAAGGGTGTACTGTGAGCAGCCCTGCGTGAGTCGTTGCCCTCTCCTTTGGTCAGTTAGGGGGTAACTGCTGTATTTCAGACCAACTCAGACCTCATAGAATAAGGGAAAGAAAGTTGCTTAAAGGAAGGTGAAGTGTTATGAGACAAAGGGAAACTAGATCCTGGGTAGGACACCCCCCTTAATTCTGAGCTTAGTGGCCACATGAAGCCATCAGTGCTGCAGCCTGAGGGGTAGGTGGCAGGTAGCAGGGTACAGTACCTTCTTAGGGAGCTCAAACGATCTGATAGGCAACATAGTTGTGCCTTCAGATCCCATTTGGGCCTACACCTGTTTTTCTTGATGACAGCCTGCTGGAATTTAGAATTTAAATGCATCCAGAAACAATTAATGATGAGCTACTAGATTGCATGGTCATATAATGTTGTTCTGTTCAGTTTTTACCAGTCTACTCATGAGCCAGGAGCTGTTTCTCAAAAGGAAATAGTTACTTCATTTGCTTGCTGAAGGAGCCATGGCCTTGTTCCAAAACTGTGGGGGCTGTGGTGTATTAATTGGGGCTTTCTTACAGGTCCAACACAATATTATTGTAGGGCGAGGCATCTTTTGATTTGTCTGTACAGTCATAAAGTTGTGGGGGAGGAGGGCAGTATGGTACACCTGCTATTAAAGCAAGGAGTGCCCCACCCAGAACTTGTTACCCCTTTGTCTCGTATCAATATCTCGCCTTTCCTTGAGAAATTTTAGGAATTTCTCCTAGAAATGCAGTGATTTTGATAAGGAAATAGAATTCATTCAGCTTCTCCTTTGTACACTTTTTTTGATCTTTTTATTCTAAACTTTTTTTTTTAAAGATTTTTTTTTATTTATTTGACAGAGAGAAACACAGCCAGGGAGGGAACACAAGCAGGGGGAGTGAGAGAGGGAGAAGCAGGCTTCCCGCCGAGCAGGGAGCCCGATGTGAGACTCGATCCCGGGTCTCCAGGATCATGACCTGAGCCGAAGGCAGTGGCTTAACCAACTGAGCCACCTAGGCATCCCTTTATTTTAAACTTAAAAAAAAAATGTTTTTTAAAATTTTTTTAAAGATTTTATTTATTTATTTGACAGAGAGAGAGATCACAGGTGGGTAGAGAGGCAGGCAGAGAGAGAGCACGGGAAGCAGGCTCCCTGCTGAGCAGAGAGCCCAATGCGGGGCTCGATCCCAGGACCCTGAGATCATGACCTGAGCTGAAGGCAGAGGCTTTAATCCACTGAGCCACCCAGATACACCTCTTTTCTTTTTTAAAATAATTCATTTTATTTTATTTTTTTCAGTGTTCCAGGATTCATTGTTTATGCACCATACCCAATGCTCCATGTAATACGGAGCACCCACCAGACTCACCCATCCTCCCACTCCCTCCCTTCCAAAACCCTCAGTTTGTTTCTCAGAGTCCAGTCTCTCATGCTTCGTCTCCTCCTCTGATTTACCCCAATTCACATTACCTTTCCTCCATGTTACTCGTTATGCTTCACAAGTAAATGAAATTATACGATAATTGACTGTCTCTAATTGGTTTATTTCACTCAGCATAACCTCCTCCAGTCCCATCCATGTTGATACAAAAGTTGGGTATTCATCCTTTCTGATGGAGGCATAATATTTCATTGTATATATGGACCATATCTTCTTTTTTTTTTTTTTTAAGATTTTATTTATTTATTTGACAGAGAGAAACACAGCTAGAGAGGGAACACAAGCAGAGGGACTGAGAGAGGGAAGCAGGCTTCCCGCCGAGCAAGAATCCCGATGTGGGGCTCCATCCCGGGTCTCCGGGATCATGACCTGAGCCAAAAGCAGCCGCTTAACCAGCTGAGCCACCCAGGCGCCCTGGACCATATCTTCTTTATCCATTTGTCTGTTGAAGGGCATCTTGGCTTTTTCCACAGTTTGGTGATTGTGACCATTGCTTCTATGAACATTGGGGTGCATATGGCCCTGCTTTTCACTACATCTGTATCTTTGGGGTAAATACCCAGTAGTGCAATTGCAGGGTCATAGGGTAATTCTTTTTTAATTTTTTAAGGAATCTCCACACTGTTTTCCAAAGTGGCTGCTCCAGCTTGCATTCCCACCAACAGTATAAGAGGGTTCCCCTTCTCCACATCCTGTCCAACGTTTGTTGTTTCCTGTCCTTTGTTTATTTTACTGTAATATTCCTTTTTCCTGAGCCAGGGAGCCATTTCTGGGTTTCCATCAGTTTGTGGGAATATCTGAAAAGTAGGATGTGTTAATCTCACAATGACTACTGTGAGAAGAGGCTGAGTTGGAACTCCATCTCTCTGCGTGACTTGTAAGTTGTCAGTCTGACCGTGGACCCGCGGGGTATTCTTAATGCCTAAGAATTAATGTGAGGTCAGAGATAGTAGGTAATCATCCTCAAGGGCATTGGGTATATCCCTTTCACCAACTCCTGATTACCTGGGTAAATGGCTAGAGATCCATTTGAAAAAAAAAAAAAAATCTTCCAAAAGGGAATTAACCTTCGGTTCATTCAACAACTGTGGGTCTTGGGTTTGGGTCAGAGGGCATGAATCTCTAAGTGTCTCACACAGGTCTCTGGTCTCTGTTCATTAAATGTAGAGTTATTTGTTTTTAGCTATTTAAATCAAAACAGATCTTAGTGGAATGGTCTTTCATTTGAATTCTTGGGTCTGATTAATGAAATATAGACAGGGATTTCTGCCTATCACAACAAAGCCTGAGATTACCCCACTGCCTGGTACCTTGGATCACCATGTCCACGTTGCTTCTGGCAATTAACAGCTACCACTTGGACCCACCCAACTTTTCCTGAGTTCCTCCCATCACTTTCTGAGATTAGGGAGTCCATGTCAGTTGTAGTTCCTCCCACCCAAATCTTTAGCTCTTGCAAGAGCCATTGGAATGGTTAGTAATGATTGCAGTGTGCCCCTCACCAATCCTTTTCTGGTGTCAGGAGCGAAGAGGGAATCTTCTGGGCCCAGGTTGGAGACACAGTAAGAACAGTATGTTATATGAATAAAAGTTTATGGTTTGAATAGAGAAAAGTGGTGAGAGAATAACATCTTTATACCATGGGCTTTCCCTTTTTCCAAAGAACCTACCAGGACAATCAGAACCATTTTCGTACTGGGAATTGCAGCTTAGTTTAGGTCAGGTACCATCATCTGTCATAGTAAATTCATGACAATTTGAATAAGTTTTGTACTCAATTTATAATTTTATTTAGTTCTATAAGAACTAAAACCATACAATGTTTATAATTTTTATATCTGTACATATTTAAATAATATTCTAATACAAGTCATCTAAGGCAATAATGGATGACTGAATTTTTCTCCTTTAAAAATGTTTCATGTATTACTCAAGGATGAGGGATACTCACGAGTCTGTGTTATTTTGGGGCCCAGTTAATAAGGATAAATTGATCATAGGTTTTGAAGTGCTGTAATACTGAACTCTGTGCTTAGATTTTAATGAATTAAGATTCAGATACCACATCTCTCTTGTCATATTGCTCACTACCACCGTATTGCCAACTGCTTTTCATCGATACTATTGTATTCTATAATTATCCCTTCTTTATCCTTTTACAGGAGTCAGAATTTTCCTGTGTGTGTGTGTGTGTGTGTGTAACACCTCAGAGGCCCTTTAGTTACCAAAAAATATTCATCTGTGCTTGTGGTTTGAAGAGTTTAATGAATGTTTTTCTAAAAATAGCTGCCTTGGAGTAGGTTTTGAAAATGGGCACTAGATTCTAACCATTCAGATAGTTGTTTCTGATTTAATTCCTAGTTGAAGTTCCAGATCCAAATCTTTAGTGTATGGAGTGTGGCTGCACTTGCTTTTCTTCCTATGACTCACCAAAGCTTACACAAAGCCTTTCATTTTTTTTCTATTTCTGTATACTGAAACTTCATTTTAACAAATATTTAAAAATAGTTTTAAAAATTACCATTCTTTTGGAATCTCCTTGGAAGTTTATTTCATTTGCTCCAAAGATTTTTTTTTTTTTAAGCAAACTGTGATGGTTTTATTTCGAGAGTTGTGAGGCTAGAGATAGGTCTAATAAGTATTATATCATACTCTAAAAACTTAAAGGTAGTGTTCTGAATTTTTCAAACATTAATAATTTGCATGAATAGGGGCTTTGTTACAGGTGCTTTCTATATCTTGAATTGTTAAAATATCATCAAGTAAATGAAATTTTATATTCAAAAAGGGCTTCACAAATCTGCTTCACCACCTCTAACTTGAGGTTACTTCTTTTTTGTTGCTGTATATATAAAAGGAATGACATTTATTTTCACAGGACTAATTTATAGTATATACCAAACTTTTATTAAAAGCTTTTTTTATGTAGTCCTATTATTTTTAAATATTATATATTTTCTCACATACTTTTTGTTCTGTAGTACCCATGATTAAACACAAGAGTGACAATAGAGTGTGTATGATACAGTTTTGTGAGTGCATAGAAAGGAGATCCAGAAATGAACGTCTAAGAAATTGGTAGTCCTGGCCTTAGAGTTTATTTTTTAATAAAGCTATTTTATTTTGTTTAAAGATTTATTTATTTATTTTAGGCAGTGAGAGAGAGAGAGAAAGAGCATGAGCAGGAGGAGAGGGAGAGAGAATCTCAAGCCGACTCCATGCTGAGTACAGAGCTCGACGTGGGGCTTGAATTCCAGGACCCTGAGCCAAGATCATGACCTCCACCTCAGTTGGATGCTTAACTGACTATGCCACCCAGACATTCCCTGACCTTAGAATTTTAATCTAAATTTAAAAGTACTCATGCATTTACCTGGTCAACTTAGGAAAAAGCTGGGGTGGAGTTTGAAAGATATGCTGCAGTGTACAAATACAAGGTAGAAGTAGAGTCCTAGGACTGTTATCATGAGAAATAGTAGCAGTTGAAGCTGTGTGGTGTAGTGGTAGGTGACTGAACTGGATTCAGCCCTGGCTTAGGTCATTTATTAGCTGCTGTTTGGGTGTGTTAACTACTCAGACCTTCTGTTTTCTTATCAGCAAAAATGGGCATAATAATACCTATCTTGTTGTGAGTCTTGAATGAAAAACTTAGGTGACAGCATAGCTTTTTTCTCTCTCCCTAACTGGAAAAGAGGATATACCCTTGGCAAAAATAAACATCCTTTCTGAAGCAAATTATAGATTAATTTTGCATTAGTTGATTATATTTTCATTAATGAATTACCAGTAAATTTCATTAATAGGATTGACTAATGGGTTAGGAATATGAAGAAAGTAGTAGCTGCTGATTAACATGTGGCTCTGAATTAGATTTTAGAACTTTTGAAGTTGGTTTAATGTAAAGGAGTTCAAAATATAAATACTGTTGGTCACTGCGGCTGGGTTACAAACCCAGAGTAGAAAATAGGGAGTTGAGGGTCTCTTAGATGAGTGAGAATAATGTTGGTCAAGAGGTTTTACAATCTCTAAGTCATTGTAAAAATGAACAAAGTACTGACACTTTTTTACTCTTGGGGAGAGATTAAAGGGGAAACATCTGGGGGATAGATCTCCCACAACTCTCCATTATATCCCTCTCCATGGGTAAATTGGCTGCTGTTTGTTTAAGCAGTCATTGCGGCTACTGGACCATGGGGGCACTTAGATGTCCCAGTAGTTAGGGACCTAAGACAAATGTTTAGTTATGGTGATGCCCAGTCTAGTTTTATGGATCATAAACAAGGTGTTTGGCTTTTTATATGCCTATCAGATCTTGAAATCTCACTGAATGGCAGGCTGGTAAGTTTCCTGCAGGAAGATAAATTCTAACCTTCTGTGATACAGTTACAGACTCCTTAGTAGCTTCCCATGTTCTGTAGGAAACAGTTGGCCTGTGCATGGCAAAATATCCCTTTGTTCCTTTCCAGTCACTTCAGCCACTGTCTCCACTTTCCACCCTAAGCTGGAGCCACAGGAAGTCAACCATCTACATTGATACCTGATAAACATTGCTTAACTCAGGACTCTACTCAAATATTAGCCTTTTTGATAAGTATTCCTGTGTTTTCTCTAGTTTAAATAGCTTATTCCTCCAGCTTGTCTGTTCGAAAAATCAGAAGATAACGACACCTTTGAGCTTACATTCTCCATGGTCTTGATCAGCTGGTGTCAAGTGGTGGCTGCTTCCTTTCGACTGGGCATTTGTTGTACACTTTAAATATATACCAAGTATATTTGTCCATTACTCCTCAGTAAAGTTGGGAGGAAAAAGATTGGGCATATATTCTTTAGTTCACCATTTGAGATGCAGTTACAGCTGCCCAATTCATGGATTAATTGGCCTATTTGGATCCTTTATTGTAGCTCCTTCCTGGGCTACGAGGTTTGGGGTTTCTCCCCTGGTCCAGCCAGGGGAAAAAGGTGTGGTCGAGCAGGATGATGAGTGTCGGAGGCCAAAAACACACCCGAGCCCGGAGGTCTGTCGAAGCAGGATCTCTTGCTGTTTGCCAGCTCTCCTGCTCTCTCCTCTAAGGCTCTCTTGCTGTTTCCCCGCAGGCCCTCTGCCTTTATCTCTCTGTCTCTCTGTCTCTCAGTCGGCTCTCAGTCGGCTCTCAGTCTCTCTCTGTCTCTCAGTTTCTCTCCACATCTCTCTTGACTGTCAAGGGTCCCAGTCTTTTATTATTCCCAAGTGAGGAATTTGGGTGGTGCAGTTAAATCTTTAACTGCTTTTGCACCCGCCCTAGAGATAGGATTAGTATTGTTACTGCAGGGTACAGAGTGATTGCTTTAACTCACAGAAGTTGAGACCATTGAGGCACAAGGATCAAGAAATACAGATAAGAGATACAGAGATATGATTACACAAAGGACATATTGCCTGACCCACAGGGTATGTGGCTTTTCGGATTCTAATTCCCAGAGGGGCTTTCATTCACATTCACAGGTACTTCCACCAGAATTTCTGGTGGCTTGGGCATGGAGGGAAGGGCGGCACCGTCCCGACATCGACATCTCCCCCTTTTTTATTTTTAAATAGATAGAGCAATCCTTTCCCAGGATTGAAGAGGCTATGACCGTGCCTGTCTTAGGCGTCCCCTCATCCATTTCTCTCTTACCCGTCATTGGCTTATATCTTCCTCGCAGACATGGCCTATCTTAGGTTGAGAGAGTGGTGAGAGAATCTTACCCGTCATTGGCTAACCGGCCCCTCTTAATACTTTCTCCACTGGGGGAGGCAAGGTTTGCAGATGCAGCCCATGCAAGTGTACCTTTATCTGCCATAGTTACTGTAAGCTCAAAGGAAGTAGACATACCAGTAGCAAGAGACATGTTTCAACTATAGCCACAGAAACAAGGAAATGAGGCCACTTGTGCCAGAGAAGCTTAGTGGGAGATATGTAAGTGCCCAGAGGTCATGTCTAGGTGACGATGACCCAGGTTACCAAGGAACAGTTAATTGACAATCATGAAATTGACATTAACATTTGGTGAGACACAACTGGTTAGTATGCAGCCAGAACAAGTGATAGAATAACCGTCATTCATTTTTAGAGTAATATTAAGAGTCCTATATGCTCAGCAGTCAGATTAGCGATTTTACTGAGACTCAGGTGCGGGCAGGGGCGGTGTCCAGTTTTTGCAGATTGTTGTTGATCAAGACAGCTTGATGATCCGGAATCCATAGGGAGCCTTAGCGTCCTGTGGAAAGACACAAGCACTCCTCGTCCCCAGGTTAATACCACATCTGGTCTTTATAGTTCATTTAGTCCCATGTGACTAATCCTTTTTTAGTTTGATGCAACTTTTAGTTAGTCCTGTCAAAATTTATTCATTTTAGTACTTTAGGAAGGGCATATTACCTCCAGAGTTGTTATACTACCATTCAAGTTTAACTCAGAGCTCGATTAACAGTACTTCCTGATTTTCTTAGCAAATCAAATAAAAGGCCTAATAAATTAAGAAGACCTCATTTACAATTTAAATTTTGGTAAGTTAGGTAAAACTTCAGAGTTTTAAAGCATAAGCCTAAAAAGGATTAAATGTAAATCACAGGAACTGATTTTTTTGGGTAGGCAAAGAGAAAGCAACTGTTTACATTTTCTTATCAAGAGCAGACCAACAATGGGAGAAAACCTTACCCTTTGAAAAAAGAGAAAGCAGAGTTTCAGTCTTCTACTTTAAAACCCATTCATTTTAATTTTGCTCCTTGCTAACATCTAAAATTTTGTTTTAAAGTTTTTCCTTCACAAGCTTTCTTACAACTTTCCTTTGCATTCGGATTTTGTCCCATGCCATTTTTCCAAACAACCATCTCACTTAGGACAAAACTACCTTTAACAAAAATGCATTCCCATTCCTTACCTTACTTACTAATTGTAATATGAATTAATTTTAAGAGGTGGAATGGAGAGACTAATATCTTCCTGAGAAGGTGTAACAACTATAATATCTTTCTCAGGAGGTGCAATAGTTTTAACATCCTTATTAGGAGGTACGGTGATCTTAACACCCCTTTCTAGGAGGCACAGTAACTTTAACATCCTTTTTAGGAGGCACGGTAGCTTTAAGAGTTTTTGCTAATTTATTTCTACAAAGAAAGAGTCCTTTTTCTTTAGACTCAATATGGCCCATAGTCCGGTCCACAATGAGAACATCTCCACTGGTACGTGATCTGCACCACGATTCGCATATAAAGGGTCCTCATACCCTCCTCTACTCTATTCTAAGTTTCTAAACCCAAGGTTCCATCTCTAGGGAACCAAGGACGACATTTATCTACAAAGTCTAAAAATTTTGTCAGTCGACTATCACATACTTTTACTCCTCTTTTTTTTTTTTTCAACAGCTGCTTTATTATTTCTATGAACATACTTCTTTCTTTATACTATCACATACTTAGAGCACCCCTCCTTTAGTTCTTTGACCAGCTTACAGGGTATAGCCTCCCAAGAAGGCTTTCCCTCCTCTGCTATAATAAGAGGAGAAGCCAAAAGACTCTCACCTTTGGCCCTGGCTTTATGAGCGGCCAGCAATAAGCAAGAGGTGGGTTTAGGCCTTTTCTTATCATTTTTAGGAGGCTGACGTAATGGAGGCCAATCTGGATTAAGATAGTTAGCAACCTCTTCCTCCAGGTCAAACTTATCCCCACAATCTGCAACTGTTTCTGGGGGATGTATGGAATGGAGAAGGCCATCCGAGCCAAAGGAACCTAGGTGGAGATACGTAAGTGTCCAAAGATCACGTTTGGATGATGATAACCCAGGCGAGTCAGTGATTTGTATTTTACGAACCACAGAGAAGCAATCTGCTGGCGTATTAGCAGTGTTGGTGCTAAAGCAGACTGATGGGGAGTCTAGCTGCCCATAAAAGGAAAAATTATCATTTATAAATGAATTGGAATCCCCTCCCAATAAATCTGATCTATTAGTAAAAACCCTAAATTTAGCATTATTCCATGATGCCAAATGAAATATTGGAGGATCAGGAACATAAGCCCAGTATGAGGAGAAACACGTATCACCTGGCAAAAGAGAACAGCAAGAATGGCACAAAACATAACCTTTGGGGTAGGAGTGGTCCCCTGGCTAGCCACAGTGTTCCCTGCTTGAGGAGTCCCCTGCTTTAGCAGTCCCATCCGCGCAAAGGGAGGGATCAGCGTTGCCATCTCTGTTTTTACCTACATTGTTATGGGTTGCTGTGGGACCGATTGTTTGACAGGCTTTTTAGTGGGCAGCACAGGCAAAAATCGTGCCTTAGCCTTAGCCAGTAATTGCAGGGTATAGGGGGACATAGGCCATAATCAGTGACTGCCTTCTTTAATTCTTTAAGCACCTTATAGGGAAAAGGTTCCCAATGTGGCTCATCCCACTCATCTTCAGAAAGGACAGGGCAACAAAATGTAGTATCCCCATCTTTTAAGGCTTTATGCATTGTCCCCTGAAAGCCTATGCGGCTTGCTGGCGGCGGGGGGTGGTATTTACTGTCAGACTTAATTTGGTTTTTGATTTTCTTTTTCCTCAATGTTCCCAACTGTTTGAATTTCATAGCTAACTTGTTTACAGGAACAGGCGGGATTTGTCCCCCAAGAATCGTGATTCCGAGCAGCCTTTTCCTCCAGACTGGCCACAACTGAAGGAGGAAGCTCGTCCTCAGAATTTTGATTCTCCTTGTCAGAGCCGCTATGTATTATAACTGCCACAACCGACTTTTCTGCTTCACTTTGCTTCTTTTCTATCAATGGGGTGCTTTTGGAGGCATCATCTAATTGAGCCTCTCTAAGTCGCTTATTTAAAAGCTCAGGACCAGGCATGGGATCCAGCAGGTCCTTTAATAAAACCCAAAGGAAAAAGGCTTTTATAGGAACATCTTTTGGGCCATGCTCAGTATAATATGCCTGAATTCCTCGTCCTACTTTATTCCATGTATCTAAACTTAAGGTCCCATATTTTGGAAACCATGGGCAACACCGATCTATAAACTCTAAAAATAAAACAAGTTGTTTGTCACGGATTTTTATTCCCTTAACAAAACACATTTTCTTAATTTTTTCGATAAACATTTGCCTTTCTTTTAACTCTGTTTTTCCCCCAACCCCTAGAATGGGAGTCCGGGTAGGAGCTTCCATTGGGGAGGGACTTCCTCTCTCCTTAGAACTGTCCTATCTGCCCCGGTATCAATGAGGCATTTGAAATTCTTTCCTCCGATCTTTGGCCTAACGCCTGGCACCAGAGGCACCGTCCAATGAGCTCTAGTGGATGTTCTCCCCTTATTTAACGGGGTTGGGGGTTGCCCCTCAGAGAGTTTAAAGGCTTTCCTGTGATGTCTATTTTAGATCTGCAATCCTTGGCCCAATGAAACCCTTTTTTGCATCTGGGGCAAGGAGTGCGTGGGGGTTGAGAAGAGGAGCCCTTTGGGGAAGGTGTCCCGCCCCAGTTCCCTTGAGGACACTCCTTCTTAAAGTGGCCTGGTTGTCCGCATTTAAAACAAGCCCCTCTCACACCAGTGATGGCTCCTTTCTCCGGGAATGCCTGTTGAAGGGCACAAACGAGGTCAGCTATATTACTCTCCTGGGAGGCTTTAAACATCGATGTCATGGTTTGGGCCTGATGGGACATAGTGCCGTTGTCCTTAGTGGCCACTATCCACCTTCCCATAGACCGCTCTTTCAAACCAGGCTAGCTTATGATCGGCTGTCATACCTTCCCATACAAGCATCTTAACAAACTGGTCTCTCAGCGGGCCCAGAGGGAACGTTCTTTGCAGGCTCTTTTTACCCTGTCTATGAAAGAGGACAGATCCTCTGATGCCTTTTGAGTGACACCAGAGATTGGGGGTTCTGATGGACCTTCCTCTAACTTTCTCCAGGCAGCGAAGCCTAGGGCTCGGACCTGTTCCTGATACGGGGCAGGTATAGCCACCTGCTGTACGCCGTGGAGAATTGATCATTAGTCCCTGATAACATCCCAGAAGTGACGGGTATGGGAGGGTTAGCGGCCTGGTTTCTTTCGGCCTGCGCATGGCACTCATCGTTGAAAAAGGCACACCATTTGATATATATGGGCCCAGGGAGAACAGCTTTAGCTAGGTTTTTCCAGTCCTGAGTGGTGCAGTTTTGATGGGCGAGCCCCTGCAGGATAGTCTCTGCCCAGGGGGAATTGGGGCCATCTTCCGTGACTGCCTTTTTCAGTTCCTTAAGATCTTGCGGTTCCCACGGATACCAAATTGCAGGTCTGTTACCCCCTGGGTTAACGTTCACCGGAAAAAGGTGACGCGCCTCAGGGGTGGAGGAGGGGGAAAACCCCGGGCGCGCGCCAGATGGCTCTACCCGATATGGTGAAGGAGGAGCCGAAGGCGCTCGAAAAGGGTTGAAGGAGGAGGGCGCCTCGGGCAGACGCCATTTTGAGGGCCCGCTGGTTTCCTCCCTGGGTGGCCAAGGGGCAGAGTCAAACGGATTAGGGGGACCGGTCTCGGGCTCCTGAGAGGGCTTCCTTGGCTCAAGTGGGGGGGCTTTTGGGCAGTCCCTCTGAGAGTGGGTAGCCTCGGGGGCCCCCTGATCTCTCTCTACAGGGCGAACAGGACGGGTGGAAGGCAGCTTTTAAGAGCAGCGAAGGTAGGGAAAGCCCTGAGGGGAGGGATTTCTCTATTAACTTGGGCCTTACGAAGGAGTTGTTCAATTCTGTCCCAGGTATCCCAATCGAACAAATTTGCCTCTGGGAGCCAAGGGGCAACCTTGATGAGGGCTCTCCACGTTTGGATTGCTTGGTCGTCTAGCAATTTCAACCCTCTGCTTCTGAGGAGAACCCTAAGGGAGTCAAGGGAGGGGTCATTCCTAGAGCTAGACTGCCCCATATTTGATGGGGGTACACTCACCCGTGGTCTGATTAGCCTGTCGAAGATTCGTGCCCCACGGATCATGCACTGTCCCCGACACTTTATTTTGGACCTCAGATTTCAATGTGAGTGTTTCTAAGACTGTGATCTTTTTGAAAGAAATAACTTCGTCTTTATATTAATATTGCCCAGATTATGCCCAATACATAGAAAGCCTTCAGTAAGTACTTATAGAATTAATTGAAGTAAAAACTTTCCCAGCCAGAGGGTTTTGCCTTTTTCCTCACCTTTGCTTGAGTCATTACTTTAATTAGATCATGATACTTTTTTTTACGTGTTTTTCTTCATGGTATAGATCATCATGGTTGGAAATTGTGATCAATTCCTCTCAAAGAGAAGGAAAAAAATGCACTTCAACTGTAGCAGGGTCAATTAAAATTAAGTGGGGCAAGTTTTCCATTTGTTAGGGATGGATTACAGAGATGCTGTTGAGTCTGTATTTTAAAATCTTCCCAGGACTGGCATACACCTTCTTGAAGACACTAAGAAGAGTAGTATAAAATTCCTTATGAGGCTGTACAGTGCACTACTGAGTGATCAGAATGTTTCAGAAAATTTTGACTATATGTAGTATATAGTATGAAAATGTATTAGCCTTCAAAACCGCCCAGAAATGGAAGTCTTGCTCTTTTCCATCCTTACTTTTTGCCACTTGCTGTGCTTCCCTGCACCCCTCCAAAATTGAAGAAATCAAGGACTTTATGCTCACAGCCAGGTGAACAGAATTTGTCAAGATCAAGAAAAATAAGGATAATGTGAAGTTGCAAGTTAGTTGCAGCAGATACCTTTATACCTCGGTCATCACAAATAGAAGGTGGAGAAACTGAAGCAATCCCTGCCCCCAAGTTTGGCAGTGAAGGAAGATAAATGGAACTGGCACACTGATTTGAACTGTATTAAAGTTTTAAAAATTCTAAAATATATAAATGTATATATATTAGCTCTCATTATAGATTAAGAACTTGAGAACAAATTCTAATCAGCAGGTGTACAACTTCTACAAAAAAGGTAGAATTCATTACTCCATAATTTGCTTCTTTATCAAAAACAGCGGTCTACAAATAGTGCTTCATACTGTTGGCAAATTCATTACAAATGCTGGAAGCAATTCCTGTTCATATAATTGTGATTTGTAAAAATAATTTAGGTGTAAGCTATCCATTAACTTTTTTTTAGTTATAATCCTATCTGAATCCTCATATTTTGGCATTACACATGAGTGTCATAAGTTTAAATTCTGGAACATCCAGGCAGAAATATAAGGAAGGGCTCAATTTAGGATGGAATGACAAACATTCTAATTGGGAGGGTCCTCATTTTGATTTCTGCCCTCCTGCCCCCACTCCTTAACCAAAAGCCAAAGGAAAACATCTGGAGTTATTTAGGCAGTATAAATATTCTTAAAAGAATGGACTCCTAATCATAAAGCCTTTCTGGCACTGAAGGATGTTTTTTGGATGGATAGAATTCACATGATCGGTAAAAATATCTTTGAATTCATAAAGGCTCCACAAGTCATGAGTGGAGAGTTTGGGAATATGGTAGACTGGAGCTATTGAAATTTATCATAGGCTGCTATTGAAAAGCAATCTGTTAGTGCACAGGGGTTACTGTCTCAGCCTTCCCTTAGGGTTACTGTCTCAGCCTTCCCTTAGAATAGTCTCCAAGAAAGGTAGCTTATTTCCTGTTAAATGATGGTTGTTTCACTTTGAAAGAAATGTGCAATAGGTATAAATTTAGTTTTATTCTCTTTTCACATGTTTAAACAAGTTTTGATACAGGGAGCCAAAGAGAAAACAATTCCCTTCAAAACCCCTATCTTCAGTTTCTGCTTTGTAGTTCTGTCCGTAAGACACAAAGTAGGGAGAAGGAGTAATAGCTAAGCATTGAAAAAAACCACACACACACACATTAGTGTCAACTAAGGAGGGAAATGGAAGGGTATAGCTGCATTGCAGTTAGTCAACCAATATTTATTGACTATCAACTGTGTATTAAACATAATGATAAATAAAAATTAATAAGAAAAACCTCACAATGACCGATTTGTTGAGATAAAAAGGGTTTCCATACTCCAAGGACATAGAGTATTCTTGAGGAACCTAGATGTAAATCTGTGAAGCTCAAGTGATAATGTAAGATAAAAATAATTTCATCATAATTGTTAGTAATTGCCAAGTGGGAGATTTAGTTAAGTGTTACAGGAGTTCAGGTCAGGGATAGACCACTGTGGGCTGACTAAACCAGGGGATTCTGTGGAAGAATTTGAGCATCTGCTTGAAGGATAGATACAGTTTGGATTGATGGGAAAATAGGAAGAAGATATTTCTGCCCTTCGGAAATTCAGGAAGAGTAGAGTTAGCATCATGTTAATTTTGGGTAAAAATCAACAGTTAGCCATGTGGGAGAACTTTAATGAGCCTGAGAAAACCTTGACTATTTCAGTGTATTGTAACTTTCCTTAATTCAGGCCTATAAAACAAAAACAAAATGTTTTTAAAACATTGGAAGGCATAGAGAAAGTGATGCCATCCAGGATATTCACTGTGAAAACAATAGTATTTATATTATTGAACTTGGACATTTCGAGCAGTTTCAGTGAGGGAAAGAACACGCACAAAGGAGCTATGTTTCTCCACTTGAGAAACCTTGGACTTTCAACTGCCCAGAAAGCTCTGGTAACTCTAGAGTATCAAATAAGCTTTCACAGATTCTGTTCATCATACAAATTACCAATATAAAGAGGAAACAGTTTTCTATATTCCTTCTTTCTTACCCTCAGAACTAAAGTGATTTTATTTTTCTCAAGATCAAGTTAAGGAAGATATCATTCTTTTCCTTCTGTTTTCTTTTCCCTTTTCCCTGTCCGTCTTTCCTTTACTATATATTATTGTAGAGTACACTTATGAGTATATTTTAATGTCTATTTAAAAATATGTAAATCTGTACTCATTGCTGTTTACAGCTAGATATAATAGAGATGTAGAGGTTATCAAATTTATGGTGAATGGGCATACATAACCCTTGGGTTGCATGGTTTTTTAAAAACAAATTTGGTCACATTTTGTTTGTTTTTAGGCTAGAAATGAATGACATCTTTTCAGGAACCTGGAGGAAACATAAAATAAAAGTATGTGTTCTGTATCAGAGAGGGCAGTTTTATTTTTTTCTGAGAGATAAAGTAATCAAGTAGGTTTTTAGCCTTCTTTATTCTTTAGTATGTGTAGAACCTAATCTCATTTTTTTATAAAGCATGTTACTGTTAGCACAGAAATTTATTTAAAAAGTACCCATAATCTTACCATCTAGAGATAGCTAGTATTACTAATAGGGTGTATAGCCTGCAAGACTATAAAACTGAGTTTGTCCATGTGTGTATTTTTTTATATGGTAGAATATAGCGAATTGCTTTTAATGTTAAATGACTTAATTTTTAACAACCACCTTATATTCCTTGTGTGGATATACCATAATATAATCCACTATCCTGTTTGGTTGTATATTTTTCCTCCTAAATTTAATGTAATGTCTTTTCCTAGCCCTAGGTCCCAAAGATGTTCTTCCTATATTTTAATAGTTTTAGTTGTACATGTTAAATACATGCAGTTTATCATGTGTCAAGTATACTTCAGTAAAGCTGCTTAAGGGGTGCCTGGGTGGTTCAGTTGGTTGGGCCACTGCTTTCGGCTTAGGTCATGATCCTGGAGACCCGGGATCGAGCCCCACATCGGACTTCCTGCTCGGCGGGAAGCCTGCTTCTCCCTCTCTCGGTCCCTCTGCTTGTGTTCCCTCTCTCGCTGTGTTTCTCTCTGTCAAACAAATAAATAAAATCTTTTTTTTTTTTAAAGCTGCTTAAATTAAAAATAAATAAAATAAAAAATAAAAGTTTTATAGTCTCATGCTTTACATTTAAATCCATGATCCATTTTGCATTCATTTTTGTGTATAGCATGATTTTAAGTCAGAGTTCTTTTTTCCCCCATATGTGAATGTCCAGTTATTTCAGCACAATTTGTTGAAAAGACTCCCCTAGCTTGCTGAGCTGCTCTTGCACCTCTGTCAAAAACCACTTGGTGTATTTGTATCGATCCATTTCTGGGTTCTCTGTTTCATTGATCTATGCTTCCATTCTTCTGCCAGTATGACACTGTCTTGATTTTGATGGCTATGTAGTAAGACTTAAAATCAGATAAAGTGATTCTTCCTACTTTATTCTTTTCTGGCATAATTATTTTAGAATAAAGTTGTTTATAGCTGTCGTAGTTGTTGTGATGGTGGCAGCAAAATTTGGCACCTCTCAGGTTGCCTGTGTGTGGGACTATTTATGGCTGAGGCCAGTAGAAGGTGACAGTACTTGGTTGGGGTGAGCTTCTGAACCCCAACTGAGCACAGGGTGGGAGGAAGAATTTTTAGGGACTAGGAAATGGTTCCTAATGTTAAACAGAGACATGACATCATTTAACATTATTTTTGCAGAAAATATGCCTTTCATGATATCAAGAAGACTATCATATAGCATTTAAAATGGCATTATCCTGCTTGAAAGCAAAGGAGTAGATGGCTAAGTACTCAAGGACCCTTCTGTTGTTGTTTTCATTTTATCCACTGTTGTCAGGGACTTGGGTTTAGGTTTCTACAGCAACCACAGTCTGGACTACATAATACCAACACTTTGTGTGCATGTAGTGTTAACACTGATGCCTTATACACTACATGTGGCAGAGTTGCAGTTGCTATGGAGATCAATCTTTGGACACACTTGGTTGATAACGATGTCTCTGGTATGTGGATTTTCCTGCTGAAAGAATAGGAAGTGGTGCTGTGAGCTGACCGACAGATGCATAAGACTAGATCAATAATTTCTCTATAGCTGAGAATCTCACATTGAAAGCTTTAAGTTACACATTTGCTCACAGATACACTAAAGTGTCTGTGTGTGTGTGTTTAATAATATACGGCTTGATACCTGGAAAGCGGAGTGAAAATAGGACTTCAGAGAACACATTATCAGAGGACCTTGACTCCTCTTGGCTAGTCAAATACCATTTAAAGAATATACTGTTAAAAATTCAAAGACTTACATATATAAGTAATAACTTACATTATTTTAGTAGTCTTATAAAAAAGTCAATTGTCAGTAGAAAAGGGAAGGATGCACAATTCTTGTGAACTACTCTGATTTGAATATGGGGCCTTGAGTAGCAGCTAAGAGCCTTTTTCTTGGAGTAGCTTATATCTGAAGAGTCCTTTGAACTCCAGAAATGAGAAACATTGAGGAAGTAATTTTATTTTTTCTTTTCCTTTGACAGTGTCCATTAAACGAAGGTGCAGTCCTAGACCTCACCTTAAGCTAACACAAGCTGTTGCTGAGTGTCCTCAGAATTCTTGAAAGAGATGTAGTTTTAGGTTGGTAAACATTTTTGCTTTGGGTTGGAGCAACTTGTCAATCATGAGTTCTTATACCAGAGTAGTGGTTCTCAGCCCCAGCTGCACCTTAGCATGTGGGGCTGTAAGAAAGTACTGACGTTTGAGCCTAACAAAAACTAAATCAGAATCTCTGGGAATGAAGAGAAACTGTAGCATTGGTATTCTTCTTCTTCTTCTTCTTCTTTTTTTTTTTTCCTGAAAGGTGAATACTTGATACTAAAGTTCAACCAGGATTGATAGCCCCTGCAGCAGAGGCAGTTTTCATCTAGATTCTTAAATTTGAGCTAAATTTGTACATGAGAATGCATCAATAAAAGTGATAAGAACATTGCAGAAAGTTCAGAAAGGGCAGACTTACCATCTATGTTAGTTTCCTATTGCTGTTGTAACAAATTACCACAATTTTATTGGCTTAAAATAACACAAGACAGTTCTCTTTTCTAGAGACCAGAAATCCTAAATGGGTCTTATGGGGCTAAAATCAAGGTGTCAGCAGAATTGAGTTCCTTCTGAAGACTCTAGGGAGAATCCATTCCTTGCCTTTTGTGACTTTTAGAGGCTGCGCACCTTCCTTAACTTGTGGCCACATCACTCCAACCTCTGCCTCTGTCATCACATCTCCTTTTCTGACTCTGACCCTCCCAACTTGCTCTTATGAGGATCCTTGTGGTTATATTGAGCCCATCCAGGTAATCAGGATAATCTCCCCAGCTCGAGATCTTTAACTTAATCCCATCAGTAAAGTCCCTTTGCCCAAGTTAAGTAATATTCACAGCTTCTTTGGATTAGGACTTGGCTATCTTTGGGGGTAGGAGAGCATTTATTCAGCCTACCATATCAGCTTAACACAAAGATTGTCACTTTGGTATTTTCCTTCTTCGTCTTTTTTAGTATGCATATTTTTATTAGAATCTTGCATACACAATTTTTTATCCTTTTCTGCTAAATCTTCATAACTGTCATTTTGAGTAGCTACATAATTGTCTGTGATTATACCATATTTAACAGTGTCTTTACGCTGTAGTTGGATTTTTATTTTTTTTCAGATTCTTGATAGATCAAGCTGTATTAGTATTTTTATTTATTAAATAGATGTGGGAGTACTGAGCTATGTATTTTTTTAAAAGATTTATATATTTATTTTAGGGTGGGGGAGAGAGAGAGAGCGTGCACACATGTGCGCAAATGTGTGAGAGAGGGTGCAGAGCATAAGCCTTTTTTGTAATGTTTAATTCAAACTCTCACACTGTATTTTTGAAGAGTTCTAATTGATTTTCACTACCAGCAATGTATGAGAACACCAGCATCACTATATCTTTGCCAATGTTGGTCATTATTATTTTTCAAAAGACTTTTACTAATTAGGAAGGTGAAAAAATGTTATCCTAATTTAAATTGAATCTACTTGAAAATTATTTTCATGATTCTGTTCATTTCTCTTTGTGTGTTTTGTTCATGTATTTCCCCAGAATGATTTATTTATTAATCTTTGAGACATTTTTATATGGTGAAATTATTGCCTTATATGCTACAAGTTTTTTAAAATACACATTTAAAAATTTTTAATTGTTCTTACCTGTTTTTTCCTTTGTGATTCTTCTTTTTTCCTATGCTTAACATTTTTTACGTAACAAAAGTTTGTGGTAAATATTCAGTTCCATTTTCTTTTACATTTTTCATGATTTAGTCACTACCCTTAGCGATTGCTAATAAGCTAAGACTTCAGGGGCTTAACGAGTCCAGACTTACTGTATGACTTACTGTACCAAGCAAATACCAAATTAATTTGGTTCTGTTTATATAATTTATCAAAATTAGAAACAAAATTTTAAAAGGACTGGAGATGAAATCTAGCGATTTTAGTGTAGTCCTAAGATGTTTATTGCCCTTCGCTAGAAGGTTTATTCACTATGCTGTCATGTTGTGTGTTCATGCAGATAATTGAGAATTATAGTAAGCTATCTTAGTCTATGATAAACAGACAGAATGCACTTTAATTACATTCTAATTTATTATCTGGTGAAAGTACCTTGCTAACAAATCAACCCAGATATGACTTATTGGATAGCCTTTGCACTTAGAGGAATAATCAGTCTGTAATCATAAACAACATGAACCGTTCATCTTCTAGATTGCTATTATATTTATTACGCTCAAATGCTTGTGTTGGGTTTCTTTCCTGTTTGCTTCCCATTTCATGACTTACATGCCCCTACACTGCCTGGTTTAAGTTGGTGGTATCCTGTGTTTACAAATTCATTCTCTTTGGGACAGCTAGGTGGCTCAGTCTGTTCAGTGTCTATGTTGGGCTCAGGTCATGATCTTGGGGTCCTAGGATGAGCACCCAGTTGGGCTTCCTGCTCGGCAGAGAGTCTTCTTCTCCCTCATCCTCTGCCACTCCCCCTGCTCATGCTCTCTTGCTTTTTCTCTGTCTCTCTCAAATAAATACATTAAAACAAACAAACAAACAAAAAAACATGCCTAGGGAACAGAGTTGTCTGTTACTTTACCGCAGGAGTAAAATGCATCCTCCGCCCCAGTTATAGTAGATAGAATAAACTGTCACCATAATGTACTAATGCATGATTTATTCCTTGCTGCCCCGATAAGAACTGGCACAATTCTAGTTCTACAAAGAAAAAGTTTGCCCCCCAGAATAGCAACCACATCCTTTATTTATTTATTTATTTATTTATTTATTTATTTATTTATTTATTTATTTTAAAATTTATTTTATTTTTTCAGTGTTCCAAGATTCATTGTTTATGCCCCACACCCAGTGCTCCATGCAGTATGTGCCGTCAGTACCCACCACTAGGCTTTAATATCCTGTGTTACTTCCCCCTGGTTCCAAAAAGGAGGTATGCAAATTAAGCTGAAAGAAGAGCCAGCTCTGGTTTCTTTGCTTTGAGACGACCTGGTGCAGAGAATTGGTATCAGGGAGTGGCTTTCACCAAGAGAATATAGTTCTCTGGTGTAGTACCTTCTTTAATGCTACCACTTAAGAAGGAACTACCTCTGGCACTAGTTCCACAGAATTATGTAGAAGTTTGTAGCATTAGATACCTAAGTTGACCCTGATCTTTTTGAATACCACTGTGTTAGGTGGGCTTTGGAGTGGGGCTAAAGTTTGGGCGGTACAAAACAGTGTAGAGCCACCTAAAGAAATTTATAATCCATCTCCTCAATGGAGTTATAATCAGGAGTTGTTATTGCCGTCTCTATTTCCGACATGCTTTTTTCCCTCTACTTCTACCTTAATGCTTTTAATTGAATCTACTGATCCAGTATCTTTAGCAAACTAATTTGACAATAATTCTTATTTGAGAGCAGTATCCTCTTCTTATGAACAAGGATCTCACACCTGGAAGGGACCTCACTAGTGCTTTTGGTATAGCACTGAACACAAATGTGCTTACAATTAATTGTACCACTCATAAGTGTTGGAAAGGACCTGGGAGTTCTGCATTTCAGTGCTATGATTTTTTTGTTTCCATTCTTGGTCCAAATTTATATTGAAAAGGAAGGGGAAAAGATATTGGTCTTTTCACTTACCCTCTTTTTCCACATTGGAAATTTTTTTTGGCATGCAAATCAGTTTAGGTGGACTTGGAAGTTCTTGCTGTTCTGAAGATTTCTGCAGGAACTATAAATTTTTTATTTTTTACCTAGGAATTGCTCAGTTAATCACTTCCGTTTGAGAGTCCTAGTTTTACTTGGCTTCAGTCTGAGTGATAAAATAGTGGTGTAAAATCACCTTTCTTCTTTCCTTTTTGTTTAAGCGTTCTCTCTGAGCCAGGTTCCGTCTAAGGTCTTCCCTTAAGATTTTGGGATTATGTCTCTTGAATGCCTTGCTTTAGTTGGTGTGTGTTCTCCATCCCCACAGTCCCAGGTTTCTGGAATTTCCCGCAGGATATTATCCTGTTCAGCACCACTTTGGATCTGACTGAGGCACTGTTACTATTTTATTGACTCCTCTGTTCCTGGAATAGTTTTGCTATCTCCTTGTAGCTATCCTGTGTGTGCTATCCTGTCTGAATATTAGAATTAGTAATCATTTTTATTGATTGTTCTTTATTCTTCTACCAGGGAAGCCTTAGATGGCTGCTTCTGTTGGAAATAAGCCAAAAAAGACCATATTTAGTATTTTGAGCTCAGATTGAAGGGAGAGAGGAATGTCTTGACAGGGATGTAGAGGAAAGTAATTCTGAGCTGCCAGGGGCTTGTTCTATGTATCCTGTTCAGGCAGCTACCTATTTCATGGGGCTCTCTGGCTGTGCTTGAGACTGTTAGGCTAACTCCAAGCCAAACCTTTCTCTGAAGCTAGAGCCTCGTTTGCCTTGGAAAAAATTTACTTCGTGTTTGCCATCCTCTTCACTCTCTAGCTGTTACGATATGAATTATTCAAGAACCCCCTTCTATGACTATGTTTGAGCTCCCTTTGAGGAATAACTCTGCAGTTATACTCTGAATTCAGTGGCATGTTGACTTTCAGGAAGACCCTTTTAGGATCGAATCAGAGCATATAGTTTTATTTCATAATACTGCAATGTAAGTCCCCCTTTGACTTCCAGCCCATAAATTATAAAATAGTCCCCAAAATAGATCTTCCCAAGATCACTAAAGACCGTGGTAACACTAAATCTAATGGATTTCTTTTAGTCTTTGTTCTAATTGGGTTATTTCTACTTGCAAAACACTTTCTACTTGATTTTCTTCTGACTAGCTATTCCTCCCCTGTCTCTGTGGCACAGGCTTCACCAGGTGATTAAATGTTGCTGTGCCCTCTTATCACTCACTCTGTTCTGTCTCTAGTTTATCCCTCTAGATCCTTCAGTCACCTAGTTGGCCTCCTTTTAGACTACCTCCCCCATTTCTGAAGAATATAAAAGTGGGTGTGAACAGAAATGCCTGGGTGGCTCAGCTGGTTAAGCATCTGCCTTCAGCTCAGGTCATGATCTCAGGGTCCTGGAATCAAGCCCCACGTTGGACTCATTGCTTAGCAGTGAGCCTTCCTCTCCTGCCTGTCACTCCCCCTGCCTGTGCTCTCTCTATCTCTGATAGATACATAAATAAATAATAAATAAATAAAATCTTTTTCAAAAGAGTGGATGTGAATATACTGAATTTCTGAATTTTCAGTTCCACTGTATTTGTCCATTCACATACCAGTACTACATTGCTTTAGTTGAAGATTTATGGTATATTTTAATATCTAAAAGAGCTAGTCTCCCCTCATTGCCCTTCTATTTCAGGGTCTTTCAGGGTTCAATATGCACTTTATAATTAGTTACTCGAGTATTTTCATTTAGATCACTTCAGTTAATAAACTAAGTATAGGAGATTCAGCACTTCATGTTGCTGAGACTTCCTATTTGAGAACATAGCATGTTTTTCAGTATGTTCACATCCACTTTTATATTCTTCAGGAATATGGGGGGACGTAGATTAGAAGGAGGCCAGGTAGGTGAGGTTAGATGAATGCAGAGTGTGGTGATGAACATTAACTAGATTTATTGTGGTAATCTTTCTGCAGTGTAGACATATATCAAATTGTTATGCTATGTTTTATACTTAAATGAATACAATGTTATATGTTTATTAACTCAAAACTTTTTTAATTTAAAAAAGACAAATACGAGTTCGAGAAAATTTGACACTGGTATTATAGACAAATAGATATATTAAGAGAGCGCAAAAAAAAAAAAAGAGAGAGCTCATAGAAACACTGTAGGAAAATGGGCTAAGGACATGAACAGATAGTATAGATGGCTCTTAAACATATGAAAGAATGCTCATTCTTACCTTAAAAAAGAAATGCGGGGCGCCTGGGTGGCTCGGTTGGGCGACTGCCTTCGGCTCCGGTCATGATCCCTGAGACCAGGGATTGAGTCCCATGTCAGGCTCCATGCTCGGCGGGAAGCCTCCTTCTCCCTCTCTCTCTCCCCCTGCTTGTGTTCCTGCTCTCGCTGTGTTTCTCTCTGTCAAATAAATAAAATCTTAAAAAAAAATAAAAAGAAATGCAAATTAAAATTTCAGTAAAATACAGTTTCTTACCTACCACATTGGTAAAAATCCAGAAGTTTGATAAACTTGTCAGTTGTCCAGGGATTTTCATACATTATTGATAGGAGTGTACAATTTAATAGTGTTTGTCAAAATTACAAATGCATTTATCCTGCAACTCAGCAATCCTACTTATAAGATTGTCTGTAATAGCAAATTCCAATGGTAGTTGTTGTGCTTTTTCTTCTCATCCACAGGAGACTGGTTAAATAAACCATGGTACATCCTAACAATGGAATGCTATGAGTTGCCAAAAAACCAATAGATATATTAAGTGGAAAAAAACAAGGTGCAGAACAATATGTATAGCATACCTTCTTTTGTGTAAGAAAGGGGGGAAGAGTGTGTGTGTGTGTCCTTATATCAAGATAGATGCACTACAAAGAAAGACTAAGACTGATTACCTGCAGGGATGGAGAAAATCAGGCAAATAGTGACAGGTGGGGAGTGTGACAATGTACTTTTTTATTTTATATTCTTTTGATTTGAAAATAGCCACAAATCTGAACTTCTGTCCCCTTTCTCCTAATTTTAGCAGTCTCTGTTGCTCCAAGGATTGAAAGTCCTAATGTGAGTAGCAAAGCCCAAGATAGCTTGTTTCTTCAGCCTTAAAACAGCATGTTTCCCCTTGTTCTCTCTGCTTTGGCCACACTGGCCTTTTTTTCTCTACCTTAAATTCACTGTGTTTCCTTCCATCACAGGGCCTGTACTCGCACTACTCTCTTAGCCTGGAGATTTCACCTAGTTAATATATGCTTATCCTTTCATCTTGACAGTATGTTACTTCTGCAAAGAAGTCTGCTTAGGTAAGGTTTTCTACGCATCAGTAGCACCTTGTTCATCTCCTTTCTAGTTCTGGTTTTAAATGTAATTGTACATTCTTTTTTTACGATTGTTTAACATCTGTGTCTCCACTAGAAAGTAAGCCTCTTGAGAGGAGAGACCATGTCCACTTTGTTCAGAGATAAAATACATATTTCATACAGTAGGTGAGCATTAAATGACATAACTATTATGTGCCTAGCATGATGCCTAGCACATAAATACTTAATGCTAGCTAGATCCTGCTTTAAATTTTGTTTTTAGTAGGAGGAAATGATACTGTTTGTGAATAAATTAGCTGGATCAAATTTAAGGAAGAATTCTGACTCTCCTTGGCAAGAGAAAGGGCTACCTTTAGAAAGGGGTTACCAGTTTGTGAAAAGAGAAAGAGAAAATAGCTTTTATTCCTCTGCTGTTCTTGGTCACTGTATCTAAGTCAAACTGCAAGAAAGCAGCTTTTTTGCCAAAATATTTTTTTTCTTTCCAGTTGCATTTCTTTTTTTAAATCAAATAGTGGGCAGTTAAAAAAAATAGACAAAATAGAAACTTTTCATTGGAATCTGGGGATTGATACATACAATTGCAGATCTGTATGTGTTATATTAACCAAAGTTATAAACATCTAGTAGAATTCAAGACAATGAAATCCAAGATGATACAAGAGACGTTTCACATTATGGCATAGGGAAGAGGTTTATTGTCGATCACTAGGGTCATATTCCCTACCATGTGATTTGTAGGATGTCTTTGAAGAGTTTTAAAAATTATGTTGTAGGGGCGCCTGGGTGGCTCAGTTGGTTGAGTGACTGCCTTTGGCTCAGGTCATGATCCTGGAGACCTGGGATCCAGCCTCACATCGGGCTCCCTGCTCGGTGGGAAGCCTGCTCCTCCCTTTCTCACTCCCTCCGCTTGTGTTCCCTCTCTAGCTGTGTTTCTCTCTGTCAAATAAATAAAATCTTTAAAAATTATGTTGTAGCTGCATGATCTCTTTTTCCAGTGTTCTTCAATTATCATAACCATATCTCAGATCTTCACATTTTGAAAGCTGGTATTTTAACATATACTTTTTTTTTTTTAAGATTTTATTTATTTGACAGAGAGAGACACAGCCAGAGGGGGAACACAAGCAGGGGGAGTGAGAGAGGGAGAAGCAGGCTTCTCGCCAAGCAGGGAGCCCGATATGGGACTCGATCCCGGATCTCCAGGATCATGACCTGAGCCGAAGGCAGTCGCTCAACCAACTGAGCCACCCAGGCGCTGCTTAACATATACTTTAAATGCCAGGTTTTTACTTTTCATATTAAGTGGATATTAAGAAAATTGCCTTTTTGAAATGCAATTTAAAACCACAACGAGGGGCACCTGAGTGGCTCAGTTGGTTAAGCAACTGCCTTCGGCTCAGGTCATGATCCTGGAGACCCGGGATGGAGACCTGGGATCGAGCCCTGCATTGGGCTCCCTGCTCACCAGGAAGCCTGTTTCTCCCTCTCTCACTCGCCCTGCTTGTGCTCCCTCCCTCGCTGTGTTTCTCTCTATCAAATAAATAAATAAAATCTTAAAAAAAAAATAAAACCACAATGAGATATCACCTTACACTGTTAGCATGACTAGAATCAAATAGATTAAGAAGTAACAAATGTTGGTGAGATTGTGAAGAAAAAAGAACCCTCATGTGTTTGTTGGTGGGAATGTATACTGATGCAGCCACTGTGGAAAACAGTATGGAGGTTCCTTAAAAAGTTAAAAATAGAAATACCATATGATCCAGTAATTTCACTATTGGATATCTTTTGAAAACTCTAATTTGAAAAGATAAATGCACCCCTGTGTTGATTGCAACATTATTTACGATAGCCAAGATATGGAAGCAACCTAAGTGTCCATAGAATAGATGATAGATGAGTTGCTAGAGATTTGGTGTATATTTACAATTGAATATTACTCAGCCATAAAACAGAATAAGATCTTATGATTTACAACAACGTGGGTGGACCTAGAGGGTATAATGTTAAGTGAAATAAGTCAGACAGAGAAAGACAAATACCATATGATTTCACTGATATGTGAAATTTAAGAAACAAAACAATACAGAACAAATGAGACCAAAAAACCAGACTCTTAGAAACAGAAAACAAACTGGTGATTGCCAGAGGTGAGGTAGGTGGGAAGATGGGTGAAATAGATGAAGGGGATTAAGAGGTACATACTTCCAGTTCTAAAGTAGGTCACAGAGATGAAAAGTACCATCAGTAAGATGGTAAAGTTTGGTGACAGATGGTGACTCCACTTATTGTGGTGAGCACTCAGTAATGTATGGAAGTATTAAATTATTGTACACCTGAAACTAATATAACACTGTATGTTATTTATACTTCAATTAGAAAAGTAAATGAAAGTTACTGAAATATAATTTTCATCCAATGAAATAAACACATCTCAAGTAAAAAAAAAAATTAATTAAGCAGTTGATGCACCTGTAAAAACAATTGCCTTTTTGTCTTACTCTTTTGATTTCTTTATATTTTCTGAACACTGTCTGCTGCCTTGCTCTTTGGGAATTGTAGTTCTTAGATCCAAACTGAGATCTGCATAACTAGGAAGTCTGGTTTTCCTTCATAACTTGGTGAAGGATGCATGTGAAGTGCAAAACACAAATAGGGGTCTGTAGACTATTGGGGTTCTCAGATCTGTTTTGCTCAGCTTGTGGAGTAAGTTGAAAAATCAATTTCCAGCCTTTATTGAAATTTCAGAAGGCATAGCAGTAGTAGACTGGCATTACCGTGTGGCAGCAGTTGGCCACAGTCAGTCAGTGTGGCAGGTCCCCTCTGGGCTGCCGTAGCTTTCTGTCTTCCCCCGTCCTTCAGGATTCATTTCCATTAACTTCATTAAGTTATATATTTTGCCTGGCTTCTGGCTTCTTTCACCATTTGAGATTGTGACCCCAGGTGTGGAGGAGGAGAACACTGTTAGGTGAAGGGTGACAGAGGCTAAAATCAGTGATCTGTTGAGCTAACTCAGTTGTACAGTCTAAGAGGTCTTCTATCCCTATGACATCCTGATCAAGGGAGTCTTTGGTTTCCTTTCCTGGCAAATGAGACTTTTAAAATGGCAGTGGACGTGTTACAGAAATCAGTATAGGACAAGACACTTGGGTGACTCAGTCAGTTAAGCATCTACCTTTGGTTCAGGTCATGATCCTGGAGTCCTGGTATCGAGTCCCGCATGGGGCTCCCTGCTCAGCAGGAAGCCTGCTTCTCCCTCTGCACCTCCTCCCATGCATGCTTTCTCTCTCTGAAAAATAAATAAAATCTCAAAAAAACCCCAACCAACAAACAAAAAAGAAATCAGTGTAGGACAGTTAAATAACCATTTAATAAGAACTACAGTACTACCCAGTCAGGGCTGGTTTTACTGTTTTCTGGAACTTCCCATAATTCCTCTAAGTTTATTGAAATATGTTACCTGTTTGATGATAAAAGTGTTTGAATTTATTATTTTTTTCAAGAAAAGTTTTTAAGGGAAGATAACCTGTAACTAACAAGTTGACATGTTGATTAATGGCTCAGAAAACCAAAAATTTCTCACATCTCCACAACTCTGGATTTTTTCCATGTCTTTTATTGTACTAAAATATTCAGAATATAAATTCAACATTCTAACAATTTTTGTGTGTACAATTAACTGACATTAAGTATATTACAATACTGTGCAATGCTCCTCACTAGTATCTATTTTCAGAACTTTTTCATCATCTTAAATAGAAACTGTAATCATTAAACAGTAACTCTTCATTCCCCCACTCTCCCCAGGCCTGGTAAGCGATGTCTGTTCTGCTTTCTATCTCTATGAATTTGCCTATTCTAGATACCTCCTATAAGTCGACTTGTACAATGTTTGCCCTTTGGGCTTACTTAGTATAATGTTTTCAAGGTTCATGTACATTGTCATGTGTATCAGAACTTCATTCTATTTTATGGCTAAATAATACTCCATAGTATAGGTATACCATATTTTGTTGATTTATTTATCTGTTGATGGCCCAAAATGCTAATCTTTTGGCTGCATTGTACTTTCCTATTAGCAACTAAATAGGAGGATAGATTCTTTTTGGTTCATCATCCACACTGGCTTCTTGGTGCTCCTCCTCTCTAATCTCACTTGGAGCCTTGTACATAAGCATGACTTTCAGTCCTTGTGGACCCAAAGCAATCCAGCTTCATTTGGCCACTAGTGAAGCTATTTATGTGTATGTCTGCCTGGTCCTACCCCACTTTCCTGCTTTACTCTAGGAGTAAAATGATTTCTATCTTGGTTCTATTGGACTTTTGATTTTTCTCTTGTGAATTAGACCTTCATGCAACTCCCTAGATTTCTGGAAGGCTTAGCTTTCTGGTCTCAGCTGCGTCATTCACTAACTAGCTATGTGACTTTAAGCTATACTAGTCTTAACGACGAAGAGTTTGGAGTAGATATTTCAGATTTGTTCCAACTTTTCTATTCTGTCATTCAAAACATGCTACTTGCTATCTGCTTGGGGGAAAAAGCTAAAATTATTGGAAATCCCTGTTGAGTTTATAAATAAAATAAGATTAAATATCAGAATATGTTTGGTAAAGGTGGTTTTACCATGATTAAGACCATGAAAATATTTCTGTACAAAGCTGTTAGAGTAATTTTTTTGCTCATTACATACATAGGTGGAGCTGTATAGTGAGAAGGAAGTGAGTTTAGAGAGGTAACTGGGTCTAAAAGGAGTAAGAAAGCAGTATCTTTTTTTTTTAATATTTTGAGTCATCTCTATACCCAACATGGGGCTCGAACTGATATGAGATCAAGAATATAACATGCTCTTTGGACTGAGCTATCCAGGTGCCCCTTGAGCATTTTGAAAAGCCAACTTGTTAAAACTTGGAAACAATTTCAGTACATTTTATAACTGTTTGATATAGCCCCCAAAGTTACTAACTTCTCTTACTTTTGTTTGGGCCTGTCTGGGCAAGATACCTTACTAGTTACATCTTAGAGAAGAGATGCGAGAGTCAGAGGCAGATCCTGATAGATTGATGAAGCTGAGTAAATTTCTTGATTCAGTAATTTTCAAAACAAATCAACCAGATAACTTTGGGAATTGTAGTGTTGTCAACTTTTTAGTTTGCCAAGAAAAAAATATTTTAAAAAACGTATTATCTATTACCACTGTTTCATAAAAGGAAAAACATTCTGACAGTAAAATGTAGGAATTGTATCAGAATTAAGGATAGGTTTTAAATAGACTAGTACATTATATTACCTTTATTCTGGGCACTATTGTAAACTTGGTTGTGAATCAGTGTTTGGGGATTACTGGCATAGATATGTTTTTGAAATTGAGAGGAAAGGAAAAGCATACTTTTCTAGACTGACCAAAGATGGAAAGGATGGAGGGAGAACCAGCGCCAGAGAAGGGACAAGTTTGGGAAAGGAAATTTCAGGGAGTGAAGAAGATGCATTGGTTTTAGATGTGATAGATCTCCAGCTTGAAGTTCAGCAAGCAGTTAAACAGGTTAGGCCTAGAGATAAAAATTTAGACATCTTCTGCCTCGAGGGGATAATAGTAATCCTGAAAATGGGCTGTTTCCTGGGGTAAAAATATGGGGCTGATGTGGCAAAGAGTACCTTGTTAGAGGTTACAGGCATGGACTTTAAAACCAAACTGTCTGAATTTGAATCCTGACTTTGCTAGTTATGAGCTGTGTGACTTTAGTGAGGACATCTTCTTAGGTTGTTCTTGAGAATTAAATGAATTCTAAACATTATGAAAATGCTTAGAATATTGCTTGGCAGATAGTAAATGATATGCAAGTGTTAGCTATCGTTACTTGGTAGTGGATTAAAAGGAGGATGTAGTAAGTAGTGGCAGGACTACTGAGTGAGAAGGCTCCTTCTCCTTTGTAGAAAATGGATAAATTCCAAAAATCTTATTTTGAAAGTTCTGAAAGCTGTGGAAGCAAAGAGAAGGAGATAAACTCAAATTTTAGAGAGGCAAGAGCCCTTCTCATGTGAACTGAGACGGCCAGCTGTTTTTTTCCTGAGAGCTGTTGCCAAGTATGGGCATGTTCCTAGGATTAGGTTTAGTCCAGGCAGAGGGAGTCCGCGAGGAAAAAGAAATCAGAAGCACTTTTAACAGTTGTGTGGGCTGGTTTGACGGATGGAAATCTAGGCAAGCCCAAAATGCACAGCTTTTTGTCCTTCCCAGTGCCCCCAAGACACTTGCTAAGTATTGGGGCAGTGTAGGAGGCAGTGGGCTAACTTGGAAAAACAGAGTAAAATCTTTTATAGTCTCATGGTGCTTAGACTTGCTAGGTTCTCAGACTCTTGGTTTTAAGAACCGTTTTCCATTGTAAAAATTTTGGGGGTGCCTGACTGGCTCAGTGAGGGGAGTATATGACTCTTGATCTCGGGGTCATGAGTTCAAGCCCCACATTGGGTCTAGAGATTTTTTTTTTTTAAGTTATTGAAGGCCCCAAGGAGATTTTGTTTCCATAGTTTAGATCTGTTGATGTTTACTATATCAAAAACTTAGAAATTAAAGGTAAGAACATTTTGAAATATTAATTTTGAAATAATAAACTCATTACCTGTTAATGTTAATAAGCAGTTTTTGGAAAAATAATTACATTTTTCCAAAATAAGAATATATTATTGAGATGAGTGAATTATTTTATATTTTTGCAACCTCTGGCTTAATAGCAGACAGTTGAATTTTCATTATCTGCTTCTGCCTTCCATTGTTGCAAAGTGTTGTTTTGGTTGAAGTAAAAGAAGAAAATCTGGCCTTACATAGATAAGTAGTTGGAAAAGAGAGGAGTAATTTAATAGCTTTTTCAGGTAATTGTGGATATTCTTTGATCCTATGTCAAAACTTGACAGGTGGTAGTTTCTCAAAGGTTAGTTGCATGTGGAGTCCAAAACTGTATCAATGAACTTTTGTACTTACTACATTAAAATCCATTGTCCTGCCTTGTATTTTGAATGGATCTTTCACCCACCCAAAATTGTGTATCATGCATTGGCCATTTGGAAATGCATATGTTAAAAATTCACTCATATTTGTTTAATATCACCACTGATCTCATAAGAAAAGTCGTAAGTATTGGAAAGTTGTCAAAGCTGTGGTAGCTGATAAAATTTTCTGCAATTCTAATCTTTGCCTAGAAGTTCAAATTCTATTGTTGGCAACAAATACTGTTATTTTTATCCCTTGAAGTAACAGATTCACTGCATTCATTTCTGAGAAAACACCTGCTGAATAGCTAAGTCAAAAGACCATAATTTGTCTATTGGTTGTTCTTTCAAGGAAAAATGGTGTTTTGTGGGGGGGGGGGAAGAAAAAAAAAGCTAACCAGTTATGGCTCAAAGAATCATATAAGTGGTTTTTTTTGTTTTGTTTTGTTTTGTTTTGTTTTTTTGAGACAACTAACATACTTGGTATACAACAGGATGCTTTATGCCTGCTTTCCAATTTGTAACTTGGATTATCAAAAAGAAATGTACTCAGGGATAAAGATTTAATAAAATTAGCTACTATTTCATCAGGGATTTTTTAAAAAGATTTATTTATTTATTTTAGACTGAGCAGGGAGCCCGACATGGGGCTCAATCCCAGGACCCTGAGATCATGACCTGAGGTGAAATCCAGTTGGTCACCTAACTGAGCCACCCAGACACCCCTCATCAAGGATTTTTTTTTTAAGTAAAACTATATTTCTCTTATTGTAAGTGCATGGCACTGAAGAATATAACCATGTGGTTGCTGTCTGTTGCCTTGATTTATGCTAAGACAGCAGGAGTTTTACTCATTACTGGTTTTGTACCATCCATGTCAATGTCAACATAGTCAAGTAATGTCTTACTCTTATAAGTACCCCCCCACACACACGCAAACAAAACAAAACAAAACTCTCAAAACCAGAAAAACCTCTCCCAGACCTCTGGAGGTCCATAGTCTGTACTCTGAGAACCACTAATCTAGGGGAAGGGTCTTGCACCAAATACCTGACAGTTTTACCCCGAGACATTTGAAAATAGAGGTGAGTGAGGTCTTTCTCAAGCTACATTCCAGTACCTACTCAGTGCAGTTCTTTTTTCCTAACAGAGGAAACGGCAAAACCTCTGTGGAAAATAATACTAACTATAGTTTCTACAGTTACATATAGTGTTTGACATGCAGTTAGATATGATGAGAAAGGACTTTTGCTTGTCACCAGGAGAGAGTAACAGAATCTGGGATTGCTGTGTCTCTGTAAACAACTAGAAAGATAAGATACTCAAAATAACTTTCTTCACGTATTGGGCAACAGGCAACAGCACAGTTTGTGTCGTTCAGAGGTCAACTGTATTTTGAATGAAAATGAAAGATAGCATGTCAATTTGTGGGATGCAGTAAAAGCAGTGCTTAGAGGGAATTTATCATTTTAAAACACTGGGCTAATCTTCTACTTGAATAAACTAGAAAAGAAGAGCAAAGTAAATCCAAAGTATGTAAGAGGAATGCAGTAAAAGCTGAAGTCAGTGAAATAGAAAATGGACAAACAATAGAAAAGAATTAATTAAACCAAATGTGTGGGGTTTTTTTTTAATTTATTTATTTGAGAGAGAGAGGGAGACAAGGGGCTCAATCTCATGATCCTGGGATCATGACCTGAGCTGAAGGCAGACACTTAACCAACTAAACCATCCAGGTGCTCCCAGGTGCTGGTTTTTGAAAAGATTAAGAACCCCAATATCTGGGCACCTGGGTGGCTCAGTGGGTTAAAACCTCTACCTTCAGCTCGGGTCATGATCTCGGGGTCCTGGGATCAAGGCCCGCGTCGGCGGCTCTCTGCTCATCAGGGAGCCTGCTTCCTCCTCTCTCTCAGCCTGCCTCTCTGCCTACTTGTGATCTCTCTCTTCTCTGTCAAATAAATGGATAAAATATTTAAAAAAAAAACAACCCAAGATCCAAAATGATACTGAAAAGAAAAATTAGGTAGAGACCTGGGCAGTCGTGTCCCATCTTGCCCCTTCCCGCGTTGGGCATAAAAACATAGTGTTGGGTATAGGGGCAGCAAGAAAGGAGTCAAAACAGAGGCTAAACTCCCAAGTAGTAGAGGGCCAAGTTTGAGGTCTTGGCGGAATTGTTCTGGGATCAATCCTGGGTGTGCCTTTACTTGTGACACTGGGGTGGGGTGGAGACAAAGTGGAGGGAGGCCAGGATAGAAGTCTGGAAGTCTGGAGACCCATCTATTGATATTAATGTAACTGAGAATGAAAGGGAAGAAAGAGGAAGAGAGTAATGTTTGCTGTTCCCTTGTGAAAAATTCTTTGACTCTATTTCTGCATTAAAAATTCAGATCTGTGAAAGCCTTAAATGTTATCATTTTTCACATTCACATTTACGTTAATGAATCATGCTCAAGTTACTTTAAAATTGTATTTAGTAAGAAAATGCCTGGAAATTTTTCTTTTGAGAATTTTTAAGGTGAACACAGAACTGAAATTCAAGAGAATTATGAAACTGCTTGTTTAGTCATCTCTCCCCCTTATAAGGTGATTTCAACGGTATTTTACTGTGTATTTTAAAGATTTTATTTATTTGAGAGAGCCTGTGAGAGAGAGAGAGAGAGAGAGAGAGAGAGAGAGAGAGAGAAAGAAAGAGCGGGCACACATGTGTGGCCATGAGCAGGGGGAGGGAAAGAGGGAGAGGGAGAAGCAGACTACCCCCTGAACAGGGATCCTGATGCAGGGCTTAATCCCAGGACGCTGGGATCATGACCTCAGCCAAAGGCAGACACTTAACAACTGAGCCACCCAGGTGCCCTTTTTAATGTTTGTTTATTTTTTAACTGTTGCTTTTTACTGCTACAGGTAGTAGCTAAGCATTTAATATACTATAGGCTAAGTAGAAATAGGCAGAGAAAAATTCTGTTAGGAATACTTTAGGTGAAGGAAAATCATTAGACTGAACTCTCAGATTATTATTATTTTTAAAAGATTTTATTTATTTGACAGAGAGAGAGATCACAAGTAGGCAGAGAGGCAGGCAGAGAGAGAGAGGAGGAAGCAGGCTCCCTGCCAAGCAGAGAGCCTGATGCAGGCCTCAATCCCAGGACTCTGAGATCATGACCTGAGCCGAAGGCAGAAGCTTTAAACCACTGAGCCACCCAGGCGCCCTCAGATTATTTTTAATAAGAAAATAGGATTAGTATTGGTATAAAATTCAAACTTTATAGCTGGTTATTCTATTTTTTTAAGAAGTTTTTCTTATTTGAGAAGTGGCTAAAGTGTTTGGTATAAAATATTTATTAATGAGCCTGGCAAAGAGAGATTTTTAGGTTCTTTTCACCAAATGTTATATTCTTTGTAGTAGGTTGTAGGGTGATTTTTCCCCCCTGTCATTTTTGTATGTGTTTGGATTGCTTGAATTTTAAAATAATGAGCATGTATCTTTTTCAAAACCTACCGAGCTATTAAAAAAAATGCCTAACATAAACATGAAGTAAATATTTAATAAATAAATGAATAAAATGAAATTTGTGGTAAAAAATAAGGGTAATATGTATTACATTACTGTTAGATTTAGTTACAATATGCATTGTTTCACTGGCCATTCTAGAAAATCACTTCCTCAGTATTTCCAGTTTGCTGTGCCTCCCTCCCCCAATGAAATATGTGACTGTATGCCATTTTAGTGTACTAGAAATACCCTTAACGCCCTAAAACACCTACCCACCCCATGTAGCTGTTGAAGGGGGAAAAGCATCAAGAAAAATATTTACTTCTAAATGATTTCTGTACCCGCTCTGTAATTTCTCCTCCCCACCGTCCCTACTTGAAATAGAAATTATTTCTGGCAGCGGGAACCCTCCAAAGAGAATGTTAGCCCTTACCACAGCAGACAGAGTTGTACAAAGAGTTAATTTAAAAATGTAGTCCGTTTGCTACCAGCCAGGATAGAATGTGTTTGGTCAGTTTTTCCTATCTTCCTTTATTCCCTCTTATCCTTATAAGTGGTTTTTTGGTTTTTTTTTTTCCCCTAAACGTTACCAATTTGCCTTTCTTATCTTTTCCTGAGCTGTAGGTATAGTGGTATAGTATTGTGGGCCTCCCAGTTCATCACTGATCTTATGAATAATGGGGATTTCTTTTCCAATACCCATGTTTTTATCTCTTCCACAAGAATAAAAATACTTAAGCCCTAAATACAAAACTTGAATGGATCAGAAGTTCTAAGTAAAGTTTTTTTATCATAAATTATCTTTTTGTCAGCTTCCCCACTCCCACATTAGTTCAGGGAGCCTTTTTTGAAGCATTACTTTGTATTTCTTGCTGCTATGAATAACAGAGTTTATTAAAAATTAAAAATTTTTTTTAGCAGTGATAGAATCCAATTAGATTTTCCATTGATTACTAAATAGAACAGATTCAATTTTTATTATCTAGATTTTTGGCAAAGAATGTTAAGAATGAAGATAAAGTTGGAATATACATCAGATGAGCATGATGTCCTATTTTTTTTTCCCCAGGACAGTTCCGGTTTATATTTGTTTTCCTGGCATGATTTTTAAATACACATTTTATTTTGGAGTAATTTGAGATTTACGGAAAAGTTGCAGAGCTATTACAGAGTTCCTGTACACTCCTCAGCCAGTTTTCCCCTGTTATTAATATCTTACGTAACCATGGTACGTTTATCAAAACTAAGAAATCAACAGTAATACATTGCTATTAACTAAACCCCAAATTTTATACAGATTATGCTAGCTTTTCCACTAATGTTATTTTTCTGTTCTGTGATTCAATCATAAGATTACTACATTGCATTTAGATGTCCTATCGCCTTGGTCTCCTCTGTTCTGTGACAGTTTATCAGTCTTTAATTACCTTTCACGACTTTAATGGTTTTGAGAGTCATTGAGCAACTGTTTGTGGAGTGTTCTTCAGTTGGGGTTTGCCTGATATTTTTCTCATACAGACTGAAGCTATTTCTTTCTTTTCTTTCTTTCTTTTTTTTTTTTTTGAAATGATACCACAGAGTTGAATTCCCCTTCTTATCCCATAATATTAGGGGGTACGCCCTATCAGAATGACTTATCATTTTTGATGTTAACCTTGGTCATCTAACCAAGGTAATATTTGCCACGTTTCTCACTGTAAAGTTACCTGTAGCTCCCATACTCTATTTTTTTTTCTGTTTAAGATTTTATTTATTTATTTGACAGAGAAACACAGCTAGAGAGGGAACACAAACATGAAGAGTGAAAGAAGGAGAAGTAGACTTCCTGCCGAGCAGAGAGCCTGATGAGGGGTTTGATCTCAGGATGGCGGGATCATGACCCGAGCTGAAGGCAGACGCTTGATGACTGAGCCACCCAGGTGCACCCCCATGATACTCAATTTTTTGCGAGTTTCCTAAGTCCAGCCCACTTTCAAAAGGAGCTAACTACATAACTTATTTGTAATTTGTTCTGTAGGAAAGATCTCTCTTTTCTCCCTTATTTATTTCTTCAATTATTTATTTTTATCAGCATGGACTCATGTATCTATTTTATACTTTTAATTACTGATTACTATGTTATTTTGTTACTCAGAGGGTTCTAGCTTTGGTCATTGGGAGTTCTTTCAGGTTGGTTCCTATGCTTCTTTGACATACCCTCATACCGTGTGTGTGTGTGTGTGTGTGTGTGTGTGTGTGTGTGTGTTTACACAAAAGAATTCCCTGGTTAAATCACATAAAAAGATACATAAAAAATACTACAAATTTAAGAAGACTAAAATCATACCAAGTATATTTTCCAACCACAGTGGTACAAAACTAAAGATCAACAATAAAACAAAGCTGGAAAATCTGCAATGTAAATATTAAATATTTAATATATAAATATTGAACAGTAAACTACTACACAAGCAGTGGGCCAAATAAGAAATCAAACAGTAAATCAAAATATGTCTCAGAAGAAAAACACAAAATTCCAAAACTGATGGGATGTAGCAAAAGCAGATGTTAGAGTGAAATTTATGCTATAAATGCTTGTATTAGGGAAAAATGGTCAAATCAACAATGTCACACCCCAGGGAACTAGAAAAAGAAGAAACTTAGCTGAAATTTAGTAAAGGAAGGAAATAACGAAGAAAAATCTGAAGTAAATAAAAGAGACCGGAATAAACAATAAGATAACATTGAAATTAATGACCAGTTTCCAAAAAAACAAACAAACAACAACAACAAGATTGGCAGTGCTTTAACTTCATAACTAAGAAAAGAGAGGACTCAAAAACCAAAATGATAGGGGTGCCTGGGTGGCTCTGTTGGTTGGGCGACTGCCTTCAGCTCAGGTCATGATCCCGGAGACCCAGGATCAAGCCCCGCATCGGGCTCCCTGCTCGATGGGAGGCCTACTTCTTCCTCTCTCACTCTCCCTGCTTGTGTTCCCTCTCTGGCTGTGTTTCTCTCTGTCAAATAAATAAAATCTTTAAAATAAAAACCAAACTGGTGGCGCCTGGGTGGCTCAGTTGATTAAGCGACTGCCTTCGGCTCAGGTCATGATCCCGGAGACCCGGGATCGAGCCCCACACTGGGCTCCCTGCTCGGCGGGAAGCCTGCTTCTCCCTCTCACTCCCCCTGCTTGTGTTCCCTCTCTCGCTCTGTTTCTCTCTGTCAAATAAATAAAAGTCTTAAAAAAAAATGTTATAAAAAAAAAAAAAAACCAAAATGATAAATGGAAGAGCAAACAATACAACAGATAATAGTGTGATAACAGATTACTATGAACAATTATATACTAACAGATCTGATAACTTAGATTTAAAAAAACCACATAATTCCTAAAAATGTACATTACCAAGATTGAATCATGAAACTTGAATCCAAGAAATGGGAAATCTTCTTAGCCCAATAACAAGGATGAAAGTTGAATCAGGAATCAAAAATCTCCCAGCACAGAAAAGCCCAAGCCCATAGGGTTTCAGTGTTGAATTCTACCAAACATTGAAAAAAAAAAATTAATGACAGTCTTTATCAAAATATTATAAATAATGAAATAGAAGGAACACATTCAAAATTATTCCATAAGGCCAGTACTACCCTGATACCAAAGCAGGTTAAAAATAATACAAGAACAAAAAAGTCTAGTTTGTCCTATATAAGTATTGCTACTCCAGCTTTCTTTTGACGTCCATTTGCATGATAAATGTTTCTCTACCCCCTCACTTTCTTTTTTTTTTATTACATTTACCCACTCACTTTCAATCTGCAGGTGTCTTAAGATCTAAAATGAATCTCTTGTAGGCAACATGTAGATGGATCGTGCTTTTCTAATTCATTCTGACACTCTGTCTTTTGATTGGAGCATGTAGTCCATTTACATTCAGAGCTAATTATTGACAGATCTGTATTTATTGCTGTTTTATTACTTGTTTTGTCATTATTTCTGGAGATTTTTTTCTCATCCTTTCTTATCTTTGTCACTTTTGGTCTCTACTTTGTGCTCAGAGTCCCCTTTAACATTTCTTGCAGAGCTGGTTTAGTGGCCACTAAATCCTTTAGTTTTTGTTTGTCTGGGAACATCTTTTTTTTTTTTCCTTTTCTTTCATTCTTTTTTTTTTTTTCTTTTTTGAGCACTTCCATACTTTGTGATGCTACAAAATGCTTTGGGCTCTTCTTACATTTTCCCTAGTCTAGTCCTAGAGGCAGCCATTTTCCCAAGGAGCTCTGGTTCCTTTTATTGGATAATGGCATTTAGAACCCAGTATCTGGACACTGAGTGTGCTCATTGCTACAAGAGTATTCCTGTTTCTGGGACCTCTCAACAGACAGAACAAGGACATATCTGTATTTATACTAACCCGTATATATATACATACATTATTTCGGTATCTTTCTATCTGTGTCTATTTAAACATGAGTTTATATTCATAATGCTGATTCTAACCCAGTACCATCAGATTCTTTCTGCCTTTCCACTTTATCTGTAACTTCCCTCTCCAGCTGTGGCTAACTTGGCTGCCACATCCATCATTCATTGATTTATTTGTTCAACTATAGAACGTGTGTAAAGCAGTGTTAGAAATGTTAACTCTAGGGTGCCTGAATGGCTCAGTCAGTTGAGCGTCCAACTCTTGATTTCAGCTCAGGTTGTAATCTTAGGATCGTGGAACTGAGTCCCATGTTGGGCTCCACACTCAAGGGGGAGTCTACTTGAGACCTCTACGCCTCCCCCACTGTGTGCTCATGTGCTGTCTCTCAAATAAATAAATTTAAGTAAATAAATTTTTGAAAAAAAAAAAGTGTTAACTCCTTCTGGGAGAGACAACCAAATAGAAAGCAGGGTTTATATATAGTTCCTTTTGTCTCTAGCCTTACTGTTTCAGGTCTAAACATAATTTCCCAAAGGTATTTAGAGCAGCTACTTTTTCAGTGAAATTATGTGATACATTTGTCATACCTTTGTATTCCATCTAAGGACCCCCAAATTCGTTCATTTTTTAAATGTGCATACATTAAAGTTCACTTCTTTTTTTTTTAAGATATATTTGACAGAGAAACACAGCGAGAGAGGAAACACAAGCAGGGGGAGTGAAAGAGGGAAAAACAGGCTTCTTGCCTAGCCCAGAGTCTGATGTGTGGCTCAATCCCAAGACCCCAGGATTATGACCTGAGCCAAAGGCAGACATTTAATGATTGAGCCACCCAGATGGCCCTAAAGTTCACTTCTTGTGTTACAAAGCTTTTTAGGTTTTCTAAATATGTAGTGTAATATATCCATCATCTCAATCCCATACAGAATTATTCCAGCACCCTAAAAATTCCCATGTCTCCTTGGTAGTAAACCACTCTGCACTGCTCTAACTGCTGACAGCCACTTACCTGTTTTCTGTCCCTTTAGTTTCACCCTTTGCATAATATCATATGAAAGGAATCATATGTAATCTTTCAGATATGATGTTTTTCACTCAGCGATATGTTATTAAGATTCATTCACCTTGGGTGAATCAGTTACTTTTTCCTTTTTATTACTGAGTACTATTACATTGTATGAATGTCTCTGTTTATTCATTCCCCTGTTGAACAGTATCTTGGTTGCTTCCAGTTTTTAGTGATTATGAATAAAGCTGCTCTAAAAATTCACACATAGGTCTTTGCATAAACACATATTTTTATTTTATTTATGTATTTATTTTTAAATTTTTTCCCCATAACTCAGCAACCATATCCCTTCTCCCTCACCCCCCAGCAACCCTCAGTTTGTTTCCTGAGATTAAGTCTTTTATGGTTTGTCTCCCTCCCCAGTCCCATCTTGTTTCATTTTTTTCCCTCCCTGCTCCCCACCACCCCCTGTCCTGCCTCTCAAATTCCTCATATCAGAGAGATCATATGATAATTGTCTTTCTCTGATTGACTTATTTCGCTCAGCATAATGCCCTCCAGTTCCATCTACTTCGTTGCAAATGGCAGGATTTCATTCTTTTTGATGGCTTTGTAGTATTCCTGTGTGTGTGTGTGAGAGAGTGAGATATCTTCTTTATCCATTCATCTGTTGATGGACATCTAGGTTCTTCCCATAGTTTGGCTATTGTGGACATTGCTGCTATAAACATTCGGGTATATGTGCCCCTTCAGATCACTACATTTGTATCTTTAGGGTAAATACCCAGTAGTAGTGCTGGCTCATAGGTAGCTCTATTTTCAACTTTTTGAGGAATCTCCATACTGTTTTCCAGAGTGACTGTACCAACTTGCATTCCCATTAACAGTGTAGGAGGATTGGGGCACCTGGGTGGCTCAGTTGGTTGAGCGACTGCCTTTGGCTCAGGTCATGATCCCGGAGACCCGGGATCGAGCCCCGCATCGGGCTGCCTGCTCAGTGGGAGGCCTGCTTCTCCCTCTCTCACTCCCCCTGCTTGTGCTCCCTCTCTGGCTGTGCTTCTCTCTGTCAAATAAATAAAATCGTTAAAAAAAAAAACAAAAAACAAAACAAAACAAAACAGTGTAGGAGGGTTCCCCTTTCCCCATATCCTTTCCAGCATCTGTCGAGTTTCCTGACTTGTTAATTTTAGCCATTCTGAATGGTGTAAGGTGGGATCTCACTGTGGTTTTGATTTGTATTTCCCTGATGCTGAGTGATGTTGAGCACTTTTTCATGTGTCTGTTGGCCATTTGGATGTCTTCTTTGGAGAAATGTTTCTTCATGTCTTCTGCTCATTTCTTGATTGGATTATTTGTTCTTTGGGTGTTGAGTTTGAGGAGTTCTTTATAGATTTTGGATACTAGCCCTTTATCTGACATGTCATTTGCAAATATCTTCTTCCATTCTGTCGGTTGTCTTTTGGTTTTGTTGACTGTTTCTTTTGCTGTGCAAAAACTTTTGATCTTGATGAAGTCCCAGTAGTTCATTTTTTTCCTTGCTTCCGTTGCCTTTGGCGATGTTTCTCGGAAGAAGTTGCTGCCTGTGTTATCAAGGATTTTGATGGATTTCTGTCTCACATTGAGGTTTTTCATCCATTTTGAGTCTATATTTGTGTGTGGTATAAGGAAATGGTCCCGTTTCATTCTTCTGCATGTGGTTGTCCAGTTTTCCCAACACCATTTGTTGAAAAGACTGTCTTTTTTCCCTTGGACATTTTTTCCTGCTTTGTCAAAAATGAGTTGACCATAGAGTTGAGGGTCCATTTCTGGGCTCTCTATGGATTGATTGTTCCATTGATCTATGTGTCTGTTTTTGTGCCAGTACCATACTGTCTCAAAGAGTACAGCTTTGTAATAGAGCTTGAAGTCTGGAATTGTGATGCCACCAACTTTGGTTTTCTTTTTCTTTCTTTCTTTCTTTCTTTCTTTTTTTTTTTTTTAATATTTTTATTTATTTATTTAACACAGAGAGACATCACAAAATCACAAATAGGCAGAGAGGCAGGTAGAGAGAGGAAGAAGCAGGCTCCCTCCTGAGCAGAGAGCCCAATGCGGGCCTCGATCCCAGGACCCTGAGATCATGACCTGAGCCGAAGGCAAAGGCTTTAAACCACTGAGCCACCCAGGCACCCTTTGGTTTTCTTTTTCAACATTCCTCTGGCTATTTGGGGTCTATTCTGGTTCCATATAAATTTTAGGATTATTTGTTCCATGTCTTTGAAAAACATTGATGGTGTTTTAATAGGGATTGCATTAAATGTGTAGATTGCTCTAGGTAGCATAGACTTTTTCAGAATATTTGTTCTTCCAGTCCATAAGCATAGAATGTCTTCCTCAATTTCTTTCTTGAGTACTTTATAGTTTTCTGAGTACAGATTCTTTGCCTCTTTGGTTAGGTTTATTCCTAGATATCTTATGGTTTTAGGTGCAATTATAAATGGGATCAACTCTTTAATTTCTCTTTCTTCTGTCTTGCTGTTGGTGTATAGAAATGCAACTGATTTCTGTGCATTGATTTTATATCCTGACACTTTACTGAATTCCTGTATTAGTTCGAGCAGTTTTGGAATGGAGTCCTGGGTTTTCTACATAAAGTATCATATCATCTGCAAGATTGAGAGTTTGGGGGTGCCTACGTGGCTCAGTTGGTTAAGCAACTGCCTTTGGCTCAGGTCATGATCCCGGAAACCCGAGATCAAGTCCCACATCGGGCTCCCTGCTCGACGGGAGGCCTGCTTCTCCTTCTCCCACTCCCCCTGCTTGTGTTCCCTCTCTGGCTGTGTTTCTCTCTGTCAAATAAATATTAAAAAAAAAAAAAAAGATTGAGAGTTTGACTTCTTCTTTGCCAATTCGGATGCCTTTTATTTCTTTTTGTTGTCTGATTGCTGAGGCTACGACTTCTAGTACTGTGTTGAATAGCAGTGGTGATAGTGGACAGCCCTGCCATGTTCCTGACCTTAGGAGAAAAGCTCTCAGTTTTTCCCCATTGAGAATGATATTCACTGTAGCTCCTTCCTGGGCTACGAGGTTTGGGATTTCTCCCCTGGTCCAGCCAGGGGAAAAAGGTGGGGTCGAGCAGGATTATGAGTGTCAGCGGCCAAAAACACACCCGAGCTGGGAGGTCTGTCAAAGCAGGATCTCGTTTATTAAGGCAGTGCCACAGAATATATTGGGCGAGCGGGGAGGCGGGAAAAGGGAGGGGGAGAGGATAAGGCCCAATCACTGTAAAGGTCACCAATCCATGCAGTGCACATGAGGACGGAAGTCTCATAGAAATATGCAGCGGCCACAAGCGGATCACGTCTGCGGAAGTCAGATAGACCAATCCCAGGCTGCCACTACGGAGGTACCACGGATAGGGAAGTGATTGCCATGAGGAAGGTTTTGTCACTATAGGGTGTGTCCCCTATAATTCACTGTGTGTTTTTTTTAGATGGCTGTTATATTGAGGTATGTATCCCTACACTGTGAAGAGTTTTGATCAGGAAAGGATGCTGTACTTTGTCAAATGTTTTTTCAGCATCTATTGAGAGGATCATATGGTTCTTGTTATTTCTTTTTTAATGTTGATTGATTGATTTGCAGATGTTGAACCAACCTTGCGGCCCAGGAATAAATCCCACTTAGCCGTGGTAAATAATCCTTTTAATGTACTGTTGGATCCTATTGGCTAGTATTTTGGTGAGAATTTTTACATCCGTGTTCATCAAGGATATTATATTGGTCTGTAATTCTCCTTTTTGATGGGGTCTTTGTCTGGTTTGGGGATCAAGGTAATGCTGGCCTCATAAAATGAGTTTGGAAATTTTCCTTTATTTCTGTTTTTTGGAACAGTTTCTGGAGAATAGGTATTAATTCTTCTTTAAATGTTTGATAAAATTCTCCTGGGAAACCATCTGGCCCTGGCGCCCTGGGCTCTTGTTTGTTGGGAGATTTTTGATAACTGCTTCAATCTGCTTATTGGTTATGGGTCTGTTCAGGTACTCTGTTTCTTCCTGGTTCAGTTTTGGTAGTTTATATGTCTCTAGGAATGCATCCATTTCTTCCAGATTGTCATATTTGCTGGTGTATAGTTGCTCATAATATGTGCTTGTAATTGTTTGTATTTCTTTGGTCTTGGTTGTGATCTCTCCTCTTTCATTCATGATTTTATTAATTTGGGTCCTTTCTCATTTCTTTTTGATAAGTCTGGCCAGGGGTTTCTCAATCTTCTTAATTCTTTCAAAGAACCAGCTCCTAGTTTTGCTGATTTGTTCTACTGTTCTTTTTGTTTCTATTTCATTGATTTCTGCTCTGATCTTTATTATTTCTCTTCTTCTGCTAGGTTTAGGCTCTCTTTCCTGTTCTTTCTCCGGCTCCTTTAGGTGTAGGGTTAGGTTGCATACTTGAGACCTTTCTTGTTTCGTGAGAAAGGCTTGTGTTGCTACATACTTTCCTCTTTGCTGTGTCCCAAAGATTTTGAACAGTTGTGTTTCATTTTCATTTGTTCCCATGAATTTTTAAAATTCTTTAATTTCCTGGTTGACCCATTCATTCTTTAGTAGGATGCTCTTTTGCCTCTGTGTATTTGAGTTCTTTCCAACTTTCCTCTTGTGGTTAAGTTCTAGTTTCAAAGCATTGTGGTCTGAAAATAGACAGAGAATGATCCCAGTCTTTTGTTATTTGTTGAGACCTGATTTGTGACCCAGGATATGATCTATTCTGGAGAATGTTCCATGTACACTAGAGAAGAATGTGTATTCTGTCACTTTGGGTTAGAATGTTCTGAATATATCTGTGACAGCCATCTGGTCCAGTGTGTCATGTAAAGCCTTTTTATTTTATTTTTTTAAAGAATTTATTTATTCGAGGTGGGGAGAGAGAGCACAAGCAGAGGGGCAGCAGGGAGAGGGAGAAGCAGGCTTCCCACTGGGCAGGGAGCCTGACATAGGGCTCCATTCCAGGATCCCAAGATCATGACCTGAACTGAAAGCAGATGCTTAACCAACTGAGCCGCCCAGGTGCCCCATAAACATGTGTTTTTAGTTCATTTGGGTAAATACCTAAGAGCATTACTGGTAGGTTGTATGGTGAATCTGTGTCTGACTTTGCAAGAAATCATCAAACTGTTTTCTGAAGTGACTGTTAACATTTTTGTATTTCCATTTGCAATGAATGAGAGTTCTGTTGCTCTACATCTGTGCCTATTATAATTTTCAGTAGTGCCTCTTTTCACTTTCAATAGTGCCCAGGTTTGGATGATAAAGTGTGCTATTTTGAAGTAAACAGTGACGTATTCTGTTGTTTCTTCTTATGTTTTGTGACTATTGGTGAGGAAATTGAGTCCAGGATTTTTCTAAGAGGTAAGACTTTCCTCATTAGGAACATAACTTTAGGTCATCTAATTCCAATAATGGTGATTAAGGAAATAAACAGGTAAAGGATCTTAGAATAAAGTAATTCAATTGATTAAATTGGATTGGCGTCACGTATGAGTGCCAGTCTCTGTGAGTTTACTCATTTTGATACAACTCTCCTAGTTTCCTGATCTCTTTCTTCAATGGCACCACAAGTAATTTTATACATTTTTTTAACATTTAGTCTCAAACTGTAATTTGGACCTTTCTTAATATATCAGGATTTGGAGAAAATGAAATCATTGCAGCTTCTAATGTAGTTCTCTAGTGGACTCACAGTTAAAGCCTCTAGGGATGGTCAGTAGGACCAGAAAGCAATTTTTGTCCTTGGGACTCCCATAAAATAATTGGGGGTCCTTGTTATCCTTTAGATCTTTATGCCTCACTATTATCTTAATTGTCATATTCTTTGGATTCTGGGGTTTGGTATTTTGGTTCTACCTTTGTTGTCCTTCATATTAACCCTGGGCAAGTGCCCTTTTTACTTTACCTTGAAGCCAAACTGAGCAAATGACACTCTTATTCCTTAAAAAATTTTCATCGTTCCTATCTCTGTAATCACTCTTCCTTTATTTATATAAAATTAAAGGTGTGAGCAAACATGAGAGTTAAAGATTTGCTGAGAAAAATTTTAAGCAGCTCATTCATGTTAATCTACCCAGGATTTCTAGAGACGGTTCATATAAGTGAAAATTGCTAATATTTCTAGAAATCCAGGCTGCTGCTTCACTTAGTCATGCAAGTGAGAATTGTGCTTGCAGGTCAGAGGTCACAGGTGCATCTCCGAGCCTGTCATCTCAGCTTCAGGAACAGGCAACCAGCCTTTTTGGTCTTTTTCACAGGTGGTGGGGAGAAGTGGATAAAAATGCGGTTTCCAGATGTCAGGGTCTGAGTAGGTCAAGTTAGACGGTTTGGAGGAATGTCACGTTCACAATGGTCAGGAGATAGAAGCAGAGTGCAGTGGTTGGCAGAAAATTCACAAACCTGTCAGACTTATTTGAGGGAGAAGCGACTTGTGAATTAAATTGCTCCACTAATGATTTTCCTTTTCTTAGATCAAATTCAGATGTAAGACGCTTGCAGGGAGAACCCTACCTTTGCGCTTTCCTGGTTTATTTTTACCTTTTTCATTGTTTTGGGTTTTAGGGAAATACTATGAAGATTTCCTTTGTTACTGAAAGTGCTTGCTGGTTAATCTTCATGTTCTCTTTCCAACTCAGAAGATCACTTTACTGAGAAGGAACAAAACTGATTACCCCTTTAAAAGATATTTCTTCCTGGTTGAATGTGATTCAGTTAACTTTAATGTTAAAATATTATTACTGTCCTGTGCCTTAACCTTGAGATTACCAGGCATTTTGGATGAGTTCGTTAGCTTCCGCTGTCCCTGGATGGTTCTTTCTTAAAATGAGATTTGGACTGGCGAGCTCTTGGATACCTTCCAACTTTTGATTTTTTTTAAAAAAATCTACATCCTCAATACAATGCTCTTGATAAATATAACCTTTCTGCATGTATCCAGTATATTTTTTAATAATAACAATTTAATAAGTCTGAAATTTAAAAAGCTATTCCTCACTGTACAAATGTCTTTTATAAATTGTTTTGATTCCTGAAAATGAGAACCCAGAAGAAAAGTGAATCACTGCCTTCAGTGCCAGCTTCTTTTCCCTGTGAATACACATAACTATTTATTCAATAATTAATACAACCGTAATTTTTAAAATATGTTGATTTTTGAGGAGAAAAACTTATAGCTTACTTTTCAGGCTAAAAAAATGAAGATGATGGGGACAAGGGAAGTTAATCTTATCTTCATTTAATATGAAGTTCCAAGGTAGAGGTTCTATTTACTTAGCATTTAATGTGTGAAAATTTTAAATCATCCATATGATTTTCTATAGACTTGTTACTGTACTTTTTAGAGAATGGTATCCCTTGTTCCACTAAGCAATCCTGTTACATATTTTTGGCTGTGTATTTTTGCTAATGTACAGTAGTGCTGCTTTTTTTTTTTTTTTTTTTTTTTTTTTTTTTTTTTTTTTTTTTTTTTTTTAAGATTTTCGTTATTCATTTACCAGAGAGAGAGAAGAGTACAAGCAGGGGGAGCAGCAGGAAGAGGGAGAGGGAGAAGCAGGCTCCCTGCTCAGATGAAGGACTCTATCCCGCAACCCTGGGATCATGACCTGAGACGAAGGCAGATGCTTAACCAAATGAGCCACCCAGGTGTCCATATAGTAGTGCTTTTAAAAGGTAGAATTGGCAGCATCTGGAAATTTACATATTTGATGAAAGTTCCAGGCCACATAAAATTGCTGTTATGCACCTACCCCTAAAGAAGCATTATACCTCTGTATCCAGGTGTGTTCAGCCTTGGGTAGTTGTCTACTTCTTGGAATGGACACAGAGAAAGCCATTGAAAGATTCAGAGATAAATAGACTTTTCTCTTTTTATGTCTTCATCGAAACAGCATTTGCTGAGTTCCTTCTGTTCCTCCTGTTTTTACATTCCACCAGGGATCAAAAATTTCATATTTGAAGGGCTGTATGAAACTTCCTTCTCTACCCCTCCCCTCTATAAGGATTCCCAAATGGTGACACTCCCCTTATTTCAGCTTTTTTCAGCTTTTTCTTTGTTTCCTTTCATGATTTAGTGATAAATTGCCCCTTTTCTTTCTTTTATTATTTTTTCAAAGATGTTTCAGCTTGCAGGCTTGAGCTATCAATTTTCTTGGTTTCAGTGTCCTATAATAAAAGTTGGTCTACCTGGCCTTCTTTCAACTGAAACTTCTTCACTAAATACACATTGGAACAACACCCCAACATGGAGAATAATGATAGCTGGTCAAAGCAATGACCCTAAGGGAGTCCAGGATGGCCAAGTGTTTTCTCATTTACTCAAGAAAGATAAGACTATATCAACACAAATTTTTATGTATTTTCTTCTATTTCATTTGACAAATATTAATCTGTATACAGTAAGTTGGTATTACCAAAATAACCCATTCTCTTACCCAGCAGGGTAACAGAGTGCTTCTTATGTTTTGCTTCAACTCACTATAGAGCTGTTCTATATGAATGATGTTTTAATTAAAATATTCAAGAAGGTAATGATGTTATCCCTTATAAGGGTCATGTGCTGAAGATTTCTTATATCTCTCCTCTAAAGAAACTGGCTGATGATTTTAAGGAGGTGAAATTCAGGGGCTCCTGGGTGGCTCTGTTGCTTAAGTGTCTGCCTTCAGCTTAGGTCATGATCCTGGGGTCCTAGGATCAAACCCCACGTTGGGCTCCCTGCTCAAAATCTTTAAAAAGAAAATAAAAGAAGTGAAATTCTGAAATTATTGTTCATCCGGAAAACCTCATTATAACAGTACTGCTTTGCAATCATTCTGGTTCCCTAGTCTCTTATTTGAAGATTGTTCCAGGAAACATTTATTGAGCACTTACTATGTGTAAGATATTATGATAAGAGGTAAATAACAAGGTCAGGAATGAAAGGAATTAGAAATGTGATGTTGACTTTTGTGGCCTTCAAGGAGTTAGTTAGTTCACATCCTAACTGTTCCTTACATTAACTTCCAGGCCTGTATTTATAAAACTGGAGGAGTTCTAACATCTTTTTATTTGTGGGAATTAAGCATTTTGCATCAGTCACCCAGAAAACACAGGGGTGAGGAGGTGGGATGATCTGTTAAAGTCCACAAGTAATGTGTCTTTGGTTTTGTTAACAGCTTTATGGAGATATAATTTCTATACCATAACATTCTTTTAAAGTGTACAATTCGGGGGTGCCTGGCTGGCTTACTGCGTTAAGTGTCCAACTCTTGATTTTGGCTCAGGTCATGATCTCAGGGTTTTGAGATCGAGCCCTGCGTAGGGAACTTAAGATCCTCTCCCTCTGCTTCTCCCCACCACTCACGCATGGGTACATGGGCTCTCTCTCTCTCTCTCTCCCTCTAAAATAAATAAATAAATGAATGAATGAACAACTAAATAAATAAAGTGTACAATTCAGTGGGTTTTATATAAATAAACAAACAAATAAATAAATAATAAAGCACACAATTCAGTGGGTTTTAGTATATCCAGAGAGTTGTACAGTGATCACCACTATTTAATTTTAGAACATTTTCATCACCTTAAAAAGAATTGTACTTCTTAATGGTCTACCCCCCTCCCCTGCACCTCATCCCCTAGCCCTGGGTAACCACTAATAAGGTTTCTGTCATTATGAATTTCCATATTCTGGATATTTCATATAAATACTAATAGGGAATATTTGTTATTTTGTAGCCATCTTCTTTCACTTTGCATGTTTTCAAGGTTAATCGATGTTGTAGCATGTATCAGTATTGCATTTCTATTTATGGCCGAATAATATTCTGTTGTGTGAATTTACCACATTTTGTTCATCTCTTGATCAGTTGATGGGTATTTGAATTATTTATACTTTTTGGCTGTTACGGGTAATACCGCTATATTCATTTGCATATAAGTTTTTGTATAGATGTATGTATTTATTGCTCTTGGATATATATCTAGGAGTAGAATTGCAGTTATATGCTAACTTTGGTAAACCTTTTAAAATTGGTTTTCTGGGGTGGCTGTATTTTACAATTCTACCATCAATGAATGAGGGTTCCAGTTTTCTCCTTATCCTTATCAACCCTTGATGTTGTCTGTCTTTTTTATTTTTGCCATCCTAATGGGTGTGAAGTGGTATGTTATGGTGGCTTCAAATTGCGTTTATCTATTGGCTAATAACATTGAACATTTTTTCATGTGCTTTTTGGCCATTTGTATGTCTTCATTGGAGAAGTATCTTTTTAAATCCTTTGCACATTTTAAAATTGCATTATTTATCTTTTTATTGTTGTAAGAGTTCTTTATATGATCTAGATACGGATCTCTTATCAGCTCTGTGATTTGCAAATATTCTTTCCCGTTTTGTGGGGTTTTTTTCTTCACATTTCTTGATAGTGTCCTTTAAAGCACAAAAGTTTTTAATTTTATGTCCATTTTATCAATTTTTTCTTTTGTTGCTCTTTTCTAAGAAACTATTGTCTAATCCAAAGTTATACAGGTGTGCTCCTATGTTTTCTTCAAAGAATTTATAATTTTAGTTCTTACAGTTAGGTCTGTAATCCATTTTGAGTTAATTTTTATATATAGTGTGAGGTAAGGGTCCATCTTCAGTTTTTTGTATATAGCTACCCAGTTGTCTCTGCACATTAATGCTATTCTCTGCCCCATTGAATGAACTTGGCACCCTTGTTAAAAATCAGCTGACTTGGGTGCCTGGGTGGCTCAGTTGTTAAGCATCTGCCTTCAACTCAGGTCATGATCCTGGGATCCTGGGATCCTGGGATTAAGGCCCATGTTGGTCTCCTTGCCCCAGCAGGAGCTTCTCACTTTCCCACTCCCCCACTTGTGTTCCCTCTCTCGTTGTGTCTCTTTCTGTCAAGTAAATATCAGCTCACCACATGGGATGCCTGGGTGGCTCAGTTGTTGAGCATCTGCCTTTGACTTAGGTCATGATCCCAGGGTCCTGGAATCAAGTCCCATGTTAGGCTTCTTGCTTGGTGGACAGCCTGCTTCTTCCTCTGTCTGCCTCTCCCCCTGCTTGTTCTCTCTTTCTCTCTGTGTCAAATAAATAAATAAAATCTTTATTAAAAAGTCAACTGACCATAAATATAAGAGTTTATTGCTGGACTTTATTCCATCGAGCTAACTGTCCTTCTTTATACCATTATCACACTCTCTTTATACGGGTAGCTTTGTGGTTAAGTTTTGAAATTTCATAAATAATTTTTTACCTTTTGCTTTTCTTCATTGTCTAAATGTTTTTAGCCATCAATTTTTAAGTCTCACTTTTTAATATTTCTCAAACTTGTTTATTTGTGCCCCCACTAACAGTTCATTGGTTTAGGATCTTAAATGTTTGTTGTTTGCTCTACTCTCTTCCCACCACCTCCCCGCCCCAACCAAAAAATAAAGACATTAGCTTCTTAACTGATTCTTTACATTAATTCATTTAGTCATGTTTGTTTACCTACTGTACCTGCACTATATGGTATTGGGGATATAATAATGAATAAGTCAGTCAGGGGCATCTGGGTGTCTCAGTTGGTTAAGTGTCTGCCTTTGGCTCAGGTCATGATCTTAGGGTCCTGGAATTGAGTCCCACATTGGGCTCCCTGCTCAGTGGGGAGTCTGCTTGTCCTTCTTCCCCTGTCCCCCTCCCCAACTGGTGCCCTCTCTCCTTGTCTCAAATAAATAAAATCTTTAAAAAAGCAATGAATAAGTCAGATATGACCTATAGTCTTGTGGCACCTTATATACCAGTTATGGAAGCACAAGAAATAAAGAAAAAAGAAATTAGGTGGTGCAATGAAAGGAAATTAAACAAAATAATCTTTATTACACATGAATATAATCTGGCTACATATTTGATTAAAATTCTTCATTGGCTCTCCATTACTTTCAGGATGAAGTTCGAGTTCCTAATCTAATTATGTTTGAACTTTTTCAGCATTACTTTTTAGTAAGTTCTCTGCTGTCTTCCTTTGTGAATACTACATATAAACTGTGTAGCTACTATTAAATCTCAAAAATTCATCTGTAACTATAAAAAATTTGCAATAGACTCTTTTTATACTAACATATTGGTTTCTGTATTGCCAATGCTCGCTTGTATATTGGAATATACTTTAATTAAATGCTATAATTTTAATGAAATATTTATAAGTAGGATGAAGTATATTGAAAGAATATATTGACATCCTAATGTGGAAGTCATGAAGTACAGCTGCAAAAGTTATTTTATACTAAAAACATTCTAGTTGCCTTGCATGAAACTAGATCACAGCATATCTAACCACAGCATATCTAACCAGAATACTCTAATTGTGATTTTTAATGTGTCAAATGTTCTAAAATATTAAATTATGCCTTTAACCAGACTGCTAAGCTTGTTTAAACAACACCTAGTGGATTTAATACTTCAATTTTTTGGATACAGTAAGTAAACATAAGCAGCATCATAAGAAAATGGAACATATCCATGAATGAGGTCTAAAAAAAAAAATCTCATTTCCCAAAAGGCCAAGAGGGTGAGTCAGGTGTTTTGTTTTGTTTTGTTTTGTTTGCCATTGAAGAAATCCTATTGTTACTGAGTATTTGATAATATTTTACATATGCTTAAAAGCTCTTTGATTTAATGCTGTCTTCTGTCTCAATTGGCAATGAACATAAAAACATGGAAGATAAGCGCTTCAGAGTTAAGAAAAGCACCTTATTTCTTGGTTCATCAATCTAATATATTTTTTAAATGCCTACTATGTGATGTGTACTGTTTTATTCACTGGCTATGCCAAGTTAGGCCAAGGCAAACAAGGCTCCTACCGTCCCGAAGCTTATAAGTTTGGAGCTGAGAGGGTAGACTGATAAAGAGAAATGAGGATGTGGCATATGATAGAGTCTTATGTGTATTGCTTTTCCCACACTAAAACTGAGGGCTGCAAGACACAGACCATATTTAAGAAGGAGTTTCTAGGGGTGCCTGGATGGCTTAGTTGGTTAAGCCACTGCCTTCAGCTTAGGTCATGATCCTGGAGTCCCGTGATCAAGTCTCACATCCGGCTGCCAGCTCCACAGGGAGTCTGCTTCTCCCTCTGACCTTCTTCCCTCTCCTGCTCTCTCTCATTCACTCACTCTCTCTCAAATAAATAAATCTTAAAAAAGAAAAAAGGAGTTTCTAAGGAAACCTAAAGATAACAAGGGAGATAAAAAAGAAAAAGGGCACTGGAGGAAATTAAAGCCTCTGACACCTATAGCTGCAGCAGAAATTAAATACAGCCTAACTCCTAGCCAGTTAGATATTGAACCTCACATTAAAGTTCTCTTTATATAAAGTGCAACAACAACAACAACAACAACAAAATAAAGTGCAACAACAATCACTAAAATAGGGAGAGAAAGATCTTTCCTAAGTATAAAAGAAACTTTACAATTAAAAAAAAAGATACAGGGGCGCCTGGGTGGCTCAGTTGGTTAAGCGACTGCCTTCGGCTCAGGTCATGATCCTGGAGACCCAGGATCGAGTCCCACATCGGGCTCCCTGCTCTGCGGGAAGCCTGCTTCTCCCTCTCTCACTCCCCGTGTTTGTATTCCCTGTCTGGCTGTCTTTCTCTCTGTCAAATAAATAAAATCTTAAAAAAAAAAGATACAAAGAAAATATAGTAGATATAAATATAGTACACTTAATAATCATAAAAAATATGGTACTGTTATGACCAAACATATGAATTATATTAGTAAGTGTGAATAGCCTCAGCCTACCTTGTAACAAAAAAGTATTTTCAGTTTGGCCAAAAACCAACTATATGCTATATACAAGGGGCACACCTAAAACAACATGAATCAAAAAAGCTAAAAATAAAGCAATGAGTAAAGAAATACCAGACAGATGGAAAAATTCTGATACCAAAGTATAGGTTGGCCAAAAAAAAGGGCATTTAAAATAAGGAACAGATTTCAATACAAAAAGTCCCAATTCAAAATGAAGATCTAACAGTGAAAGGTTCTATACAACAGGTAACACAGCAACCACATTTATAAAGCAAAAATACCAGGCATAGTAGGAGATGTAAGCATGTTCTTTATAATGGGAGAGTTTAGGGGCACCTGAGTGACTCAGTAGTTAAGCATCTGCCTTTGACTCAGGTTGTGATCCCCTCATTCTGGGATCAAGCCCTGCGTTGGGCTCCTTGCTTGGCAGGAAACCTGCTTCTTCCTCTCCCACTCCCCCTGCTTTTGTTCTCTCTCTCACTGCCTCTTTTCTGTCAATTAAATAAATTTTAAAAATCCTTATAATGAGAGAGTTTAGCAAACCATTTCCGGTATGAAACAAGTAAATGGATAGGTAAGTATATATATATATATATATATATATATATATATATATATATATATATATATATATCAAACTTTAAGCTCCTGTAATGGAAAATAAATCTTTTTTTCAAGCACACATGAAATATTCACAAAAATTGATCATATTTGGCTCACAAGAGTAAGCATCAGGTAGAAGTTGTCATATGGAAATAACAGGCTATATGCTCGAATCTAAATGCAGTGAACCCAGAATTACTTTGTAAATTAAAAACCCAAAGTATAAAACTCTGATGAAAGAAATTGAGGATGACACAAACAAATGGGAGGATATTCCATGTTCATGGATTGGAAGAATACATTATTAAAATGCCCATACTACCTAAAGATTTAATGTAATTCCTACCAAAATACCAACAGCATTTTTCACAGAAACAGAGCAAAAAAAATCCTAAAATTTATATGGAACCACAAAAGATCCCAAATAGCCAGAGCAATCTTGGAAAAGAAAAACAAAACTAGAGGTGCACAATTCCAAATTTCAAGGTATACTACAAAACTGTAGTCATAAAAACTGTATGGTACTGACACAAAAATAAACACACAGATAAATGGAACAGAATAGAAAGCCCAGAGATAAACTCACGATTATATGCCAGTTAGTCTTAACAAGAGAGGCAAGGATGTGTAATGAGAAAAAGAGTCATCAGCAATGTTGGGAAAACTGGACCACTTTCTTACAGCATACACAAAAATAAACTTAAATTAAGGACCTAAATGCAAGACCTGAAACCATAAAACTCCTAGAAGAAAACATAAGCAATAATTTCTTTGACTTTAGCCTTAGCAGCATTTTTCTAGATATGTCTCTTCAAGCAAGAGAAACAAAAGCCAAAATAAACTGTGGAGACTATACCAAAATAACAAAATCTTTTGCACAGTGAAGGAAACCAACAAAATGAAAAGGCATCATACTGAATGGGAAAAGATATTTGGAAATGTTATAGCCAATAAGAGATTAATATCCAAAATATATAAAGAACTCACACAACTTAACACCAAAAAAAATATGACTTAAAAAATGGGTAGAGGACCTGAATACCTGAATAGATATTTTCCACAGGAGACGTACAGATGGCCAGGAAATACATGAAAAGATGCCCAGCATCTCTAATCATCAGGAGAATGCAAATTAAAACCACAGTGAGGTATCACCTTTACACCTATGAGGATGACTAAAGAATAATACTAACAGTGTTGGTGAAGATGTGGAGAACAAGAAACCGTCACACCCTATTAGTTGGAATGTAAATTGTTGCAGTCACTGTGGAAAATAGTATGAAAATTCATCAAAAAAAATAAAAATACCAAATGACCTAGTAATTCCACTACTATTTACCCAGAGAAAATGAAAACACTAATTTGAAAGGAAATATGCTCCCCTATGTTCACTGCATTATTTCCAATAGCCAAGATATGGAAGCAACCCAACTGTAAATCTATAGATGAATAAAGAAGGTGTGGTGTATGTGTACATGTACGTACACACACACACTGGAGTATTACTCAGCCATAAAAAAGAATGGGATATTGCCTTTTTTTTTTTTTTTAAAGATTTTATTTATTTGACAGAGAGAAACATAGCCAGAGAGGGAACACAAGCAAGGGGAGTGAGAGAGGGAGAAGCAGGCTTCCTGCCGAGCAGGGAGCCCGATGTGGGGCTCGATCCCGGGTCTCCGGGATCATGAACTGAGCCGAAGGCAGTCGCTTAACCAACTGAACCACCCAGGCGCCCCAGGATATTGCCTTTTGTTACAACATGCATGGACCTTGAGGGTATTATGCAGAGTGAAAGAAGTCAGTCACAGAAAGACAAATACCATACGATTTCATTCTTGTGGAATCCAAAAAACAAAACAAATGAATAAACAGAAAACAGAAGTAGACCCATAGATACAGAAAACAAACTGGTAGTTGCCTAGGGGCAGGTGGATATGGACAAAATGAGTGAAGGGTATTAGGGGTACAGCTTCCAGTTCCGGAATGAGTCAGTCATGGGGATAGAAGTGCAGCATAGGGAATGTAGTCAATAGTATTGTAATAGGGCTGTATGGTAATATGGTAGCTACACTCGTGGTGCTTGGTGAAGTGGAATCACTGTGTTGTTAACACAAAATTAATATAACATCGTGTGCCAAATGTACTCCAATTAAATAAGACTAAAGAATTGTTCCACATTAAAGGAGACTAAAGAGATGTGACAACTGTAGTGTGTGATTTGGGATTTTCTTTTGCTGTTGACACATTATTGGGACAATTGGCAAAGCCAAATGAGGTCTCTGGATTAGATAATATGTTGTATCATTGCTAATTTCCTGATATTTATTTTTATACTATAGTTAATGTAAGAGAATGTCCTTGTTTTTAGGAAATACACAATGAAGTATTTAGGGATAAAAGGTATCATGTCAGCAACTTGCTCTCAGATGGTTTAGGAAAAGCTTAGGATTTTATAGAGAGATAATAATAGAGCAAATTGGTAAACTGTTAACATTTGGGGAATCTGGGTAAAGAGTATATAGAGATTGTCTGTATTCTACAACTTTTCTGGAGGCCTAGAATTATGCCAAAATAAAAAACTGAAAGGAAAAAAATATTCAACAGAAGAGGGGTTTTACGCTAAGGTGTTGAAAATTTTTAATGTCTGTCTTCCCTGGTGGACTAAATAAATTTCTTTTTTCTTTCTTAGTCTCATTGCAGAAAGAACAGGCTTTATAAATAAAAAGTGACACCCTGGGTCATCATTTAACAAGGACAGTGGTCTGTTTTATTTCTGAACTGGACTACTTTTTTTTTCTTCTTGGGCATTTCGTGCTCCTTTTGTTCTCAGAAAAAAATGAGGTTTAAATGCTTTTCTTAGTGCATGTGTTGGAATAATACAGCTTCAGTAAATCTATCTTTCTCATAAAAAATGGAATGTCTTCAAAAACCTGAGTTGGTTGCCATAGCTGTCGTTTGGATCCCTATATTCAGACGCTTAAGTTCATTCTCCTGGACTGCTATGTGTGTATGGCCTACATTCATTCTCCTGGGTTGTAAGGATTAACTCATACTAGCCACCACACTTGGCTTTCTGATGCTGTTAATGTCAACTGAATAGTGCTGGGCATGCAGTTTCCTAGAGTAAAAATGGAATCCACAGTGGAATTAGGGTACTGCCATTTTCCACAATTTCCCTTGGGCAACGATATCCAACTGCATGCCTGTTGTCCTTATCAGGTTAGTAACCATGTGTCTAAAATTGAATTCTTCATGTGAAACCCATTTTTCCTACATTGCCATTGATCTCATTATCCATTTGGTTGTTCAGACTACAAATCTGGAAGATAGCCTAGATTCCTTTTTCTTGATTCTCCAGTTTCTATTCATTGTAACTCTTTACATTTCTAATCTCTATTTGCCTCTCAGTCACTGCTATTGATATAGTTCAGATCTTCATCTTTGGTCTTTGTTTGCTCAGAAGATATCTATATGATCCACAGGGCACCTGGGTGGCTCAGTTGGTTAAGCGACTGCCTTTGGCTCAGGTCATGATCCCAGAGACCCAGGATCGAGTCCCACATCGGGCTTCCTGCTCGGCGGGAAGCCTGCTTCTCCCTCTCTCATTCCCCCTGCTTGTGTTCCCTCTCTGGCTGTGTTTCTCTCTGTCAAATAAATAAAATCTTTAAAAAAAAAAAAAAGATATCTATATGATATTTCTATTGCCAGACCTCCCCACCACTTCCCCAACCCAAATCCATTATCCATATAGTTTGCGAAATGATCTGTTGAAATAATCTTAATACTCTTTGGTAGTTCCCATTTCCTACAGAAAAAATTCAAACACCTTAGCTTATATTACAAAGAGGTTATAATCTAGCAACTGTCTTCTTTTCCATCCTATTTCTTGCCACTCATCACCTTTACCCTATAACAACAGTAGATTTCTAAGAGTTCCAGGATGTACCAAGTTGTTGTTCAACTCTGAGTCTTTGCAGATGCTATTTTCTCTGCATAGAATGTTTTCCTTGACCTACCTGGCTGAGGAACTTGCTGTTCTAGTAATATCGTAGAGTAAGATAATATGTAATCCATTGCTACAAGTACCCAATGGTACCAAATAGTATGTAACAACCAACAACACAGTTTAAATATATAGCTTAGCTCACAAAAAGGGGGAAATCTCAAGATTCCAAAAAGGAAAATATATCTCAAAGTTACACAGTAAACACATTATAAGCTAGTGTTGTGATGACCTTTGAGGGAAGTCAGCTAGAAAAAGACCCTCTTGGATAGGGGCTTCAATGTTAATGTCCATTCGGGGACAGAAATGAACTCTCTGCAGGTAGGGAGAGTTGCATATTCCTGGAAGCCAAAACCTTTGAAGGACTACAATTCACAAAGAAAGGTGATCTAAAGAAACTTTCTGCTGGTTGAAGAAGACCGTAAGAAATGATGTAGTCTTGAAAACAAACCACAGTTTCAGAATTTAAGAACAAGACTATTTCAGTTGTTAAGGACTGTATGTATTATAGGAAGGAGGGAAAACAGAGATTCCCAGCCAGAGTCTGGGGACCACCAGGTTCCTTCTGGTTCCTTCATACGTCAAAATAATTGACTTTTTTTTTTTTTTTTTAAAGATTTTATTTATTTGACAGAGAGAAACACAGGCAGAGAGGGAACACAAGCAGGGGGAGTGAGAGAGGGAGAAGCAGGCTTCCTGCCGAGCAGGGAGCCCGATGTGGGACTCGATCCTGGGTCTCCAGGATCATGACCTGAGCCGAAGGCAGTCGCTTAACCAACTGAGCCACCCAGGCATCCCAAAATAATTGACTTTTTGTCATACACAAACACAATTGAAGACAGTCTTCCCACACCCTGAGAATTGTCTTGTGGTCAGCAGGGGAGGGGCGAACTTATGATACTCGAGTGGAGGACATGAGACCTTGCCACAATGAGGAAAGGGCAGCTGAAGTTTATATTCATAAGTTAGCAGTTCGAAAAGCTAATTTAGCAAAAAAAAAAAAAAAAAAAAAGTAATTTGGCAACGGTGCTGATACCATGCATTTAAAGGAGGTTATATTGTTTGTCCCGTAAAACTTTTACATTATGTATTGGTGTGCAGTATTGTTTTATTACAGAGGGTTATTTTTCCAACAATCTCTGCTTGAGACTCAGGGCGAAAAAATTCTCCTATGAAAAGGTAAGATTTTTTTTTTTAAGGTTTCGTTTATTTATTTGAGAGAGAGAGAGAGAGAGAAAGCCTGAGGAGGGGAGGGGCAACAGGAGAGGGAGAAACAGACTCCCCACTGAGCAGGGAGCCAGGAACCAGGTTTGATCCCAAGACCCTGGGATTATGACCTGAGCCACCTAAGCACCGCTGGAAAGGTAAGGTTTTGTTCCACTTATCTATTGTGGCATAATAAACCACTCCAAAACTTTGTGATTTGAAATAGCAGTCATTTATTTTGCTCACAAAACTACAGATTTGGCAGGATTCAACAGAGACAGCTCATCTCTGGCCCTAAGGCAGGAAAATTCACTTTTAAGACGGCTCACTCATGTGGCTGCCATGTTGTTGCTGGCTGTTAGTGAAGAGCTTGACCAGGGCCTCAGTTCCTCCCCACGTGAGCCTCCCCAAGGGCTGATTAAGCTTCCCCACAGCATTTGGCTACATTTTAGAATGAGCATCCTATAGGAGTAAGAAGGACATGTTTGGCTTTTTTTTTTTTTTTTAGATTTTATTTATTTACTTGAGAAAAGGAGTGCGCACGCAAGAGAGAGAGAGCAGGAGCAGAGGGAGAAGGAGAAGCGGACTCCTTGCTGAACAGGGAGCCTGATGTGAGGCTTGATCCCAGAACCCTGGAATCATGACACGAGCCGAAGGCAGATGCTTAACTGACTGAGCCATCCAGGCGCCCCCATGTTTGGCATTTTTATGAGCTAGTCTTTGGAGTCAGAGAGTCACTTCTATCATATTTTGTTTGTGGAGACAATCACAAGGGCCCACCTACTTTCAAGAGGGAGAGCACATAGATCCTACCACTTCATGGGAGGAATGTCAGGGTCTTACATGAAGACTGTTTGAAAGGGGAGGTGTATTTGCAGCCAAATTTGAAAAATACAGTTTGCCACCATCCTCACACTTGTGTGTTACTGCGAGTTTCAAGTCTGATTTTATCCTGTCTGTATGGGATGGGATATTCAAGCCCAGAATCAGAAGTGCAGGTTTCATGGTAACCATGTTTTATTTGGTCTGGTGGGACTGCAGTGTTAACAAATGCAAAACTAGTTTGGTGTATCATTTTCAGGATCTAGGCCAAATAAGATTACCTCAAAGAGGGGCGCCTGGGTGGCTCAGTTGGTTAAGCATATGCCTTCGGCTCAGGTCATGGTCTTAGGGTCCTGAGATTGCTCAGCTGGAAGCTGCTTCTCCCTTTTCTCCCTCTAGCCCTCCCCCGACTCGTGCTCCCTCTCTCTCAAATAAATAAAATCTTAAAAGGACCCCTGAATGGCTCAGTCAGTTAGGCATCTGACTCTTGGTTTCAGCACAGGCCATGATCAGGTATTGAGCTCAAGCCCCATGTCAAGTTGGCTTAAGATTCTTTCCCCTTCCCACTCCCGTATCCTCTTCCCTTGCTTGCATGCTCACTTACTCTCTCTCTCTCTCTCTCTCTCTCTCTCAAATAAGTAAATAAAATCTTTAAGAAAAAAGATTACCTCAAAGAAAATAAAACTTAGTGGAGAATTCCTAACAGAAATGATAAATCTGTGGACATCACCTACCATAAGTAAAAGGAAGCAGGAGGGTTAGCATCTCAAGAATTTGAAACAGAAAAATATGAAAGGAGCTATAAAATATGTCATATGTTTATGATTGCAGAGAGAAAATAAGGAAATTGAAAAATATAGTGGGGACACCTGGTTGGGTTGGTACAGTTGGTTAAGCATCCAATTCTTGATTTCATCAGGGTTGTGGGATCAACCTCATGTCTGGCTCTAAGCTCAGCATGAAGTCTGCTTGAGATTCTCTCTCATCCTCTGTCCCTCCCCCTGCTCATGTTCTCTCTCTCAAAATAATAATAATAATGATAATAATAATAATAATAAATACTATGAAGAAGGATCAAGTGCAAGCCTCATCTGTAGGAGGTATTTTCTGTACTCTGTGATAAGCAGTGCAAGTTACTGCTGTAGCATTTAACATACTTTGTTAACATTTCACATGCTAGCTGGCTTCCTGCCACCACCCCTGCCACCAGTCTAAGTCTTATGCATGTTTTTGGTAGCAGCTGGACTTTATTCTTTTACCTCCAAAGCTTAGCACAATGCCTAGCACATAGTAGGTTCTTGGTAATTTCTCAACTAAAGACTGCATAATTCTATGTCACATTATAAAAATCAAAAATTAGATCAGTCCAGTGATCAGGTTGGGTAAGGAGAACAAGTTTTTATCCTAACATTCAGCATTAACATTGATAACAGTACTTGAGAGTATTAGATGCCTTTAGTTGTTTTAATTGGTGATAATTTATAAGGTGTTCACAGGATCTGCCTTTTCTGTTTGGTTGTTTAGAGAGGGAGGGGCAGACGAAGAGAAAAAGAATATTTTATTTTATTTCATTTTATTTCATTTTATTTTATTTTATTTTATTTATTATTTCAGTGTTCCAAGATTCATTGTTTATGCCCCACATCCAGTGCTCCATGCAATACGTGTCCTCAGTACCCACCACCAGGCTCACCCATCCCCCCCCCTCCAAGACCCTCAGTTTGTTTCTGAGTCCAGAGTCTCTCATGTTTTGTTTTTCTCCCTGAATTACCCTACTTTCCATTTCCTTTCCTTCTCCTCCTGTCCTCCATATTACCCCTTATGCACCACAAGTAAGTGAAACCATGTGATACTTGACTTTTTCTACTTGGCTTATTTCACTCAGCATAATCTCTTCCAATCCTGTCCATGTTGCTACAAAAGTTGGATATTCATCCTTTCTGATGGAGGCATAGTATTCCATTGTATATATGTACCACATCTTCTTTATCCATTTATCTGTTGAAGGGCACCTTGGCTCTTTCCACAGTTTGGCGATTGTGGCCATTGCTGCAATGAACATTGGGGTACATATGGCCTTTCTTTTTACTACATCTGTATATTTGGGGTAAATGCCCAGTAGTGCAATTGCAGGGTCATAGGGTAGCTCTATTTTTAATTTTTAAAGGAATCTCCACACTGTTTTCCAAATCAGCTGCACCAACTTGCATTCCCACCAACAATGTAAGAGCGTTCCCCTTTCTCCGCAGCCTCTCCAACACTGGTTGTTTCCTGTTTTGTTAATTTTGACCATTCTGACTGGTGTAAGGTGGTATCTCAATGTGGTTTTGATTTGAGTTTCCCTGATAGCTAGTGATGATGAACATTTTTCATGTGTCTGTTAGCCATATGTATGTATGTCTTCTATGGAGAAGTGCCTCTTCATGTCTCCTGCCCATTTTTTTAATGTGGTGATCTTTCTTTTGGTTGTTGAGTTTGAGGAGTTCTTTATAGATCTTGGATATCAGCACTTTGTCTGTAGTGTCATCTTAAGCAGGCTCCACACCTAGCATGGAGCCAATACAGGGCTGATCTCACGACCCTGAAAATCATGACCTGAGCTGAAATCAAGAGTTGGTAGCTTAACCACCAAGCCATTCAGGTGCCCCAGGATCCTCCTTTTGAAAGAGAAAAGCTTCCTCGTTTGGGAGGGAAAAGAGGTTTCTCTCCTGTCCTAGTAGTAATCCAGATATGGAAATGAGGCAGAGAGCCATGTTTAAAACTCCTACTTTACATGCATCTGCGTGGCTTTGTCGTTTAAGCTGCCGACTCTTGATTTCAGCTCAGGTCATGATCCCAGGGTCATGAAATACATAGAGCCCCCTGTTGGCTCTGTGTTGGGTGAGAAGCCTGCTTAGGATTCTCTCTCCCTCTCCCTCTGGCCCTCCCCGCCCAAACAAAAACAAACCTACTTTATCCATCAAACAGAGTGAGAAAAAGCAATACACTTGATCCATAGAACCAGAATTTCCATGCTTTAACAAACTATGGTCCCTGGCAGAGAGAAAGTAGGGGATATTCTTTTGAGGTCCTTGTAGAGAGACATTAGGTTAGAAGAAGGATTGCTTTTTTCTCCTTTTGTTGATAGTGTTTTCGAAGAGGAAATAGGCCCAGCTTGAGAATTCCTGGTTGATCATGTGAAAATACAAGGGACACTGGAGAACAAAATAAGATTCTAAGCTATCTCTAGATTCAGAATAAGCCCTAAAATATAAATTTAACACATTGCTTTTTGTTTATAGGTAGTATTAATCAAAATAGTGTAAAAATATTACAACAAAAAGATAAAATTATTTCTTTGAGTTAAACTCATTTTCTTGAGTTATAGTTCTTTAAACTTTTTAAGGCCTATTATTTTCACTCAGCCTCATTGACTAAGGAATTACTCAACATACTTGTAAAATGGATTATTAGATTTATTAAGAAAAATAGTCAAGTGCATTAGCTTTGGAACTCTTGCAATCACCTCTATATATTGGGAGACATGAAAAATTGAGGTGTAGAATTCAAAAGTGGTCATTTAAATTCCGCTGTAAGTTTATTACTTATTTGATTGGAACCTAATAATTCCAATTTTTTCACTTGCTAATATGGAAGAATAATGGTTTGGCATGACTGATATGATATTGAATAAAGGTACTTTCATCCAGGAAGAGATTTGTTTGCCCCTTTCACCCCTTGCCCTGTTAAAAAATCCAGTTGTTACGAATTTTCCCTGAAAACAGTCTACTTAGACATTCTTTATCCTACCAAGCTTTGTGTTTCACTCATTTTTATTGACTGTTAGACCATGAGTTTACAAGAAGGAAGAAACCAAGAGCTGGGATCTGAAAAAGAAAGTACCTGCTGAAACTTTGCCTGGATGTCTTGCCACCAGCTTCTTTGTTGATCACCTTCCTGACTGCCCAGTAGAATGTAGGGAGTCTGTAACATCAGGAAATGATAAATGGCTATTACTTTCTTCTTAATTGGATCTTTTAAAAGAAGAGAATCTCTAATGTTTTAAATGATTGTGGTAAGATGCAAAAGAAAACGTTAGAGCCTAGGCCCTTGGTTTGAATTTTGCCTTAGTCCCACTGTAAGCAAGTTACTTAATTCTTCTGAGTATCAGGTTTCTTATCTGTAAATCAGGAGGGGAAAATGCCTGTTAGGGTTGTTATGAAGATTGTGTGAGCTAATGTGTATTTCCAGCATGTGTCTGCATCAGAATAGGAACTCAACAGATATTAAATCCCTTCCCTTCTTGTTAAAGCCTTTAACAAATCTTTTAATTTGAAAATAGTTCTTTTAAGGAATTGGCATCTAAAGTATCATGGACTCTAGGATGCTTTAAGACCCAGCTGAATTTTTTGGTTCTGGAGTTGTCTGTCTTCCTTCATTCTTACTAATTCTTAGTAATGTATAGTTTCCAATTTTATAACCCACTGGAGTATTTTCACTTTAAAATAACCTAAATCAATATGCCAGGGAGCATTTTACCTTTACTTTGAAAAAAAAAAGAGCTAGAATAATTATTTAGATTACAAGGGTAACTGCCAGTTGAAATAAATGAAAATATGGGACTATGTAAACTGCACCTTTCTTTGCCACTTCAGACTGTCTTTGAATCTTGCTATATTCATTTTAATCTCACCCTTTTTCTTCCCCTTAATAGGGGAGTTAGAAAAAAAAATCTGAAATATCCTAAAGCCTTTTCCATTATACTTGAATTTTGGGTACCTTAATCCTATGGTAAAAAAAAAAAAAAGTTGGTTCATTTATTCCTAGTTGAATAGCTGGTAACTTATAAATAGACCTTCCTTAATTATGTTTTATAGGGGAATTTCCTATTTGCTGTGCTTTTCTTTGGCTTCTGATCGTTGACATTTTCTTAAAGCATTCATTACATCTATATTTAAAGAGGTAAAAAAGAGGATTGCTCTGTTTATGAACTGGAAACTGGAGGCTCAGAGGTACTCAGATTTTCTTAGCATCATAAAGAACTATCTTGCCTTCTGCCACTTGAGAGGAGGCAGTAAAATACATTATTCTGGAGTTGTTATTTGTAGGTCTAGAATTGCCCTTTGCTAAATGGGGAAAGAACAGAATTGATACTTGAATACCTGCATTGTAACCAAAGAGGGAGAAATTAAAATTTCATTATTCTTTAATATGTACTCCCTTATCATTGAAATATACTCCAGTTTTGCTTAGATGGCAGACTTAAAATTCAACATTGTAAACCACACCATTCTATCTTTGGAGATTCTTAAATTTTGCAGATGTTATTGAATGCAAAACTCCCAATGGAAACTGCAGATCAAGAAGATTTGTTTTACAAATTAATTCCTTTCTGGAAATCAGTCTGACAGTGACGGTCGTGTTTTCTTCAGATTGGGACAGCTTTTGAAGGTGAACTTGTGCAAAGGATCCAGTGAAGCATAGCTGATGCTTTCATTGAAACACATCCCACTGATCACTGGTGACTATTCTCTGAATTAGCTAAGACCTTGTTAGTAATCTGTACTAAAAATATCTGGATCTCAAATGATGACTATAAGGTTTTAGCAAACCTACCACAACTCTTGAGCACAGTCCAGAGCTAAGTGTAACTATGGGATGTTCTCAATGATCTCTTGTTCCTTCATCAGTCACTTCTTTAGCAGTTCCACAACTCAGAAGTTCAAAGCCATGGTTTATTTTTCAGCGTTGACAAAAGAATTTCTCATTGTTGAATGTCTTTTGGGAATCTGTCTATAGTTTAAAATTGCATATTAGGAACACTAAGTTCTTTAAAATCACTTACTAAATTTTATAGAAACATTTATCTTGTCTCTTTTCTAATAGTTTCTTTTGCTTAGTTAGAAATACTTACAGAGATGAAACAAGATGGGACCGGGGAGGGAGAAAAACCATAAGAGACTTTTAATCTCAGGAAACAAACTGAGGATTGCTGGGGGGTGGGGGTGGGTGGGAGGGATGGTGTGGTTGGGTTATGGAAGAAATAAAAATTAAGGTAAATAAATAAATAAAATAAAATAAATACAGAGAAAGGTAGGTGCCATGAGATTTTACTCATATGTGAAATTTAAGAAATAAAACAGTTGAACATAGGGGAAGGGAAGAATAAAATGAAATAAAATACAGTGCAGTGAAATTAAAGGTATCCAGATTAGAACGGAAGAAGTAAAACTGATTTATATATATATTCAGCTGTCCCAGCACCATGAGTTGAAAGACACTTTCCCGCATTGAATTGTCTTGGCACTTTCATCAGAAGTAATTGACCATAAATATTTATTCTCGATGCTGTTCTGTTGATCTGTATGCCTGTCCTTAGGTAATACACATTACCTTAATCATTGGTTTTTAATAGTTAAGTGCAGGTAGTATAAGTCTTCTAACTTTGTTCCTTGTTTTCAGAGTCATTTTGGCTATTCTAGGCACTTCACATTTCCATATAAATTTCAGTTTGCTGAAAAGTTTGCTGGAAATTTGATGGGGATTGTATTGAATCTATGTATCAGTTTTGGGGGAAACTGTTTACCTCTTAACAGTTGAGGTTTCCAATTTATAAAACAGAGTGATTCTCAGTTTATCTAGATCTTTACTTTTTCTCGTAAAATTTTATAGCTTTCAGTGTCAAATACTACTACACTTATTTTGTTAAGCTTATTCGTTAGTATTCTTTTTAATGTTACTATGAATACAATTGCTTTTTAATTTTAGTTTTTATTTTTTGGTAGTATATAAAAATACAGGTGATTTTGTATATTGATTATGTATCATGAGATCTTGCTAGACTCGTGTAAATTCTAGCATTTTTAATTATAGATTCCTTAGGATTTTCTACATAATCATCCTTGTATATAAACATTTTTCTTTTTTTTCAGTCTGAATTTAATTTTTTATTTTAATTTTTAATTGTACTGACTAGAAACTTCTGTGCAATGTTGGAAAAAGGTAGCAAAAACTGCCGTTCTTAACCTTATCCTCCTTAGGTGGGAAGCATTCAATCTTTAATCATTTTATTATGTTAGCTGTAGGTTTTTCATAGATGCTTTTTATTGGGTGGAGGATCTTTTATGTTCTTCATGTATTGAAAGCTTTTATCATGAATGGGTGTTGGATTTTGTTAAATACTTTTTCTGTGTCTATTGAAATGGTTATGGGTTTTTTTGTCCTTTATTAATGTGGTGTATTACATTACTTGATTTTTGGATGTTAAACAAACTTTGCATGCCTGGGATAAATCCTACTTGATCATCATATATGAGCCTTTTTATATGTTTCTGGATTCAGTTTGCTAATGTTTTATTGGGGATTTTTATGTCTGTATTCATTAGTGATATTAATCTAGTTTTCTTGTGATATCTCTGTGGCTTTGGTATGCTAGCCTCATAGAATGAATTGGGGAGTTTCTCACCTGTATTTTTTGAGGGAGTTTGTGAAGAATTAAATTTCTTTTTTAAATATTTGGGGGCGCCTGGGTGGCTCAGTCAGTTACGTCACTGCCTTCAGCTCAGATCATGATCCCAGAGCCCTGGGATTTTAGCCCCACATCAGGCTTCCTGTTTGGCAGAGAGCCTGCTTCTCCCTCTCCCTCTGCCTGCCACTCTGCCTACTTGTGCTCTCTATCTCTCTGTCAAATAAATAAATAATCTTAAAAAAAAATAAAAAATAAATAAAAATAAATGTTTGATAAATTTTTTCAGCAAAGCCAGCTGGGCCTGGGATTTTCTTTGACAGGAGGGTTTTAATTAATAATTCAATTTATTGGGACGCCTGGGTGGCTCAGTTGGTTAAGTGACTGCCTTCAGCTCAGGTCATGAACCTGAAGTCCCGGGATTGAGCCCCACATTGGACTCCCTGCTTGGTGGGAAGCCTGCTTCTCCCTCTCTCACTCTCCCTGCTTGTGTTCCCTCTCCAGCTGTGGTTCTTTCTGTCAAATAAATAAATAAAATCTTTAAAAAATAATAGTAATAATTCAAATTTTTTTACTTGTAAGTCTATTTATATTTTCTATTTCTTCTTGATTCAATTTTGGCAGTTTCTTTTCTAGGAATTTGTCCATTTTTTTTTCTAAGTTGTCTGATTTTTTTTGTATAAAGCTGTTCATAATATTCCCCTGTAGTCCTAATGTTTGAATATTCATTAGTGAGGTCTGTTCTTTCATTCCTGATTTAGGCAATTTGTGTCTTCTCTTAATTTTATTAGTTTACCTAAGGGTTTGCCAACTTTATTGATCTTTTCAAATAGTCATTTTCTGGTTTCATTGATTTTTTTTTTTCTGGTTTTTATTTCATTGATATTCACTCTGAACTTTATTTTCTCTTTTTTTCCTGCTTGCTTGGGGTTTAGCTTGCTTTTCCTTGTCTAATTTCTTAAGGTAGAAGCTTAGATTATTAATTTGAGACATTTACTGATTACAAGCTATAAATATCCCTCTAACACTTCTTTAGTTATATTCTGTAAATTTTGATACATTGTGTTTTCATTTTCATTTCAAAAAGTTTTTTAATTTTTCTCTATGATTTCATCTTTGACCCCTGTGCTGTTTAGAAATGTATTGTTTAATTTCTAAATATATTGGTTTTCCAAGATATCTTTCAGTTTGAGATCTTTGACTTAACTCTGTTGTGGTCATAGAACACATTTTAAATGATTTCAACCTTCTTAAATTTATTCAGACTTGTTTTGTGGCCCAGCATATGGAGAAGTGTCTACGTGTGCTTTGAAAAGAGTGTGAATTTTGCACTCATTGTATTAAGTACTCTATAAATCTCAACTATATCATGTTTATTGGTAGTATTGTTAAAATCTTTTATATCCTTATTGTTCTTCTGTGTTCTATCAATTATTGAAAGTGGAAAATTGAAATCTCCAACTATTATTAGTGAATTGCGTGTTTCCCTTTCGGTTCTCAGCTTTTCCTTCCTTTTGTGTCTCTATTGTTAGTTGTATATATGTTTACAATTATTACATCTTTGTGATGCACTATTGCTTTTTTGTTTATGAAATGTCCTTCGTTGTCTCCAGTAACATTTCTTTTCTTAAAATCTATTTTGTCTGATACTAATATAGCAGTTCCAGCTCTCTTAAAGTTACTCTCTGAATGGCCTGTCATTTCCTGTCTTATTACTTGTAACCTGTTTATGTCTTTGTATCTAAAGTGTATGACTTTTAGATGCCAACAGAGTTGGCTCTTTTTAATCTAGCCTGACTATCCCTACATTTTGAGTAGGTTATTTAGTCCACTCATATCTGATCTAATTATTGATATGGTTGGTTTTAAGTGTCTCATTTTTCTATTTGTTTTGTATTTGTCTCATGTCATTTTTGTGCCTCTGTTCCTTCTTTACTCCTTTTATGTTAAATAAATATATTTTAGTGTACCATTTTGATTGCTTTTTGTGTGTTTAACTATATGACTTTGAGTTATTTTTTTGGTGGTTGTTCTAGGAATTATAATGTGCATCTTAATTTATCATAGTCTGTTTCTGAATAATGCTAACTTTAATTTCAGCAAAATATAGAAACTTGCTCCAATATATCTCCTTTTTCCCTTTACTTGTGATTGTTATATGTATTTTATATATGTATATGTTTAAACCCATCAATAAAGTACTATAATTTTAATAAAATAAATATTTTCCAAAGTGGCTGCACCAACTTGCATTCCCACCAACAGTGTAAGAGGGTTTGGAGACATTTTCTATTGACTGCTTTTTTATGGATCAGATTTTCTTGTTTCTTGCATGACTCATAACTTTGTGTTGAGTACTGGACATTTCAGATACTATATCATAGCAACTCTAGTTGTTTGTAATATTCCCTCCTCCATTGGAGATGTCGGTTGTTTTTTTGATAACTTACCTGAACTAAACCTTTGAAGTGTGTATTCCCCACAGTGTGCAGCTGCTGCTGTCTCTACCCACAATTTTTTCCTTATTTTTATTTGTCAGCCTGGCTTCTGAGGGATTGCCCTGTGTCTGCACAGCTTAGTGATCAGTCAAAGATGAATCAGAAGTTAAAATAAAACTCCTGAGCCAGTAAGGCTTCTGATTTCTCTTGACAGACCTGTGTGTGAGCTGGGAAGCACTTTCAAACTCCAGCCTGCCCTGGCTTTTACTTCCTCTTGGGCCTACCCATGTCTCACCTGCACATGCCACAGGCTCCATTAGCCAGGGACACGGGGGCCTTCTCTGTCTCTGCAGCAGTGAACTTAACCTCTGGCCAATCCCCAAAAATCTGGGGTCCAGTCTTCTCTGTCTGTCATACCTGCTGGAACTTCCTGCTAAATCCTTGGCTAGTCCGCTAGCTCGCTGCTTGCCACAGAAGCCACCACCACCATTGTTCATCAGCAGTTCCTCTGTGGCAGAGGTGACAAAGCTTCTTGGTTTTGCAGCCTGCTCTGAGCTGCCCTGAGTGAACTACTGACAAAGCCAGAAGTGGAGGCTGGAGCAGCCACGCCAGAGACATCACAGACTCTCACTGTTTCTCCCTGAAGTTTCATAGTTTTCACAAAGTATGTGCCTCTGAATTCCAGAGTGCTGAAAATACTGCTTTTGACTCTTTTGTTCAGTTTCATAGTTACCTTTTGAGGGAGGATTTGTCAGTCACTTTACTCCACCATAATAAAGCCCAAAGACTCTATATACATTTTATTTTATTAAGATTTTATTATTTGCCAGAGAGTACAAGCAAGGGGAGCAGCGGACAGAGAGAGAGAAGCTGGCTCCCTGTCGAGTAGCGAGCCCAATGCGGTGCTTGATCCCAAACCCTGGGATCAAGATCTGAGCTGAAGGCAGATGCCTAACAACTGAGCCACCCAGGCACCCTTCTGTATACATTTTAAAGTACCAGTGATTTTGGTTATGTTACATGTACGAGTTTGTATTTTATGTTTGTATTATGTATAAGTAATGTCTCACTGATTAGCCTTTGTGGGGCATTTTCATTAACATTGTATGGAAATATAGATGATTGGATACTCAGGTGAAGTAATACTTTAGAGAAAAGATGTTGGTAAGGTCAAATAGAAAATGTCAACTCTAAAAGTTTTCCTTGAAACACAAATTGAGAAATGAAATGAATCAGAGATCATTGGTTATTTCAGAGGTTTTTCCTCTTCAGCTGTGACAGCACGTTGCCTGGTATAATAGAAGAATCGTTTGTTAAATTAATTCTGTATCTGTGTGAAATAGCCACAATATTGACTTAAAATGCAGGGTACTAGTTTATTTATTTTATGGATTTAGAAATTTATTAGCATTTTGTGTTTATCTTCAGTATTTAGAATCATTCAAGGAATATTGAAGGAATCTGAATTTATTAGCAAAAGGTTTAATACTGTTTGTCAAATTGTATGTTTATTTATTTTTTTAAATAAGAATGTTCCTTACAATGTGAAGCATCATTTTGTTAAAATTCTAATTTTTTCGGGGCACCTGGGTGGCACAGTTGGTTAAGCGTTAAGACTCTTGGGTTTGGGGGCACCTGGGTAGGCTCAGTCATTAAGCATCTGCCTTCGGCTCAGGTCATGATCCCAGAGTCCGGGAATCCAGTCCTGACTCGGGCTTCCTGCTCTGTGGGAAGCCTGCTTTTCCCTTTCTCACTCCCCCTTCTTGTGTTCCCTCTCTATCTGTGTTTCTCTCTGTCAAATAAACAAATAAAATCTTAAAAAAAAAAAAAAAGAAAGAAAAAGAGAGACTCTTGGTTTTGGCTTGAGTCATGATCTTAGAGTTGTGAGATTGAGGCCCCCCCGCCATGCTGGGCTCCATGCGTAGCGCAGGGTCTGCTCTCTCCCTGTGCCCTCCTACCCCTTGCATGTTCACATGAGCTCTTTTTCTCTCTCTCTCAAATAAATCTTTTTTAAAATTCTCTAATTTTTTCACAATGAAATTTTTTTATATAGGACTTGGGTATTTATCATGTATCATGAATATTGTAATATATTTAAATCAGCATTAAATGCAAAATACTTTGGCATTGCAATTTTTTTGCAACTAAAAATAAGTTGTCTTCTATCTAGATCAATTTCTCTTTATCTCTAACATTTGAAATTAAATTTTCGTGTACCATAAAATACTGTTCCAATTAGACTTTGTTAAAGGAAATACTGCCCAGTATGTAAATTCAGATTTAGCAGATTATGTCCAATTTTATAATGTTGGAGATACCGCTATACATAGAGTCAAAACAAAACAGTATTACCAGAACTTTTCAGCCTGTAGGCATCCCTTTGTGAAAACACAGACCACTCTCTCTCTCACAATGTTGAAGAAATAAAAGCATGTTGAGTATGAGAAATGGAGACCATTTGGTAACTTTAGAAGTGAAGAGAAAACCAAAATGAGCAACAGTCTCCTCTTGTTGATTATGATTCCTAAATTCATCCGTTGTCCGGATTACTTTTTGTTTGTTTTCAGTGCAGAGCCTCCACCGTAGCGGGGGGTGCTAAAGGCAGGCCTTTCTCATGGACTGTGCCTTCAGAGACCTACATTCTTTGTAAAATGGAGCCTGAAACAGCTTATGCTTGGTCACTGATCGTCAATCATTCCTTTCCGTCTTTCTCCCTTGGTGGCCTTCTTGTGCTTTCATTGCCCTATGCCCCAGATTTTTAATGAGGTACTACCTTTACCAAGCAGTTGTTCAGAGTTTCAGACTTAGTAGATATAAGTGCTAGAGCAGAGAGCAAGAGAAGATACGCAAAGCAGAGGCTAGTTCGTCCCCTTTATATACAGGTGACTCTTCAACAGCGCAGGTTTGAGCTGCTCAGATCTATTTACATATGGACTTTTTTCAGTGAACACAGTCCTATAAGTATATTTTCTCTTTCTTATGGTTTTCTTATTAATATCTTCTTTTCTCTAGCTCACTTTGAGAATACAGTATGTAATACATACAGCATACTAAATATGTGTTAATTGACTATTGGTAAGGCTTCTAGGCAACAGTAGACTATGACGTTTTAGGGGAGCTGGAAGTTCTATGTAGATTTTTTTTTAAGATTATTTGTTTATTTGATAGAAACACAGCTAGAGAGGGAACACAAGCAGGGGAGTGAGAGAGGGAAAAACAGGCTTCCCACCAAGCAGGGAGCCTGATGCGAGGCTCGATCCTGGGTCTCCGGGATCATGACCTGAGCCGAAGGCAGTCGCTTAACCACCTGAGCCAGTCAGGTGCCCGTATGTAGGTTTTTTAAAATAAATACATAGATATTTGATGATGCAGGAGCTCAGCATCTGTAATCCCTTGTCGTTCAAGGGCCAGCTGTGTTCAGTAGATCTGACATTTGCTCACCACCTCAATTATTTGGCTCTTAGACCAACATTTTAGAAATCTGCAGTGTGATAAATCTTCAGTATTTTTTATATCTTTGGAAAGTGTGATATCTGAGATGGGTTTGATCACTATTTTTCCCCCCACAGGATTCATATACAGAGAACGAAAGCACATGGTTTCAGTGCTCCAAGGCCATTGCATAGGTTACTCGTGAGCTGGATGGCTTGCTCCTGAGCATGAGCCTATCTCCCATTAGGATTATGATCCTATTCATATTTCTTTGGACTTTTTGACAGTTAGTAGCAGAAAACCATAGAATCAAAACCTAAGCCACACCTTGATATGGAGTTTGTGATTTCATTCCTCTACTCAGTACCCTAATGCTTGATGCCATAGAGCCCAAACTATCTTTAAAAGAATGTTAAAGCTCCAAATTTGCTTTTGCTTTTCTCTTGGTAATATTTAGTATGTATCCTTAGCTTGAATGCAACATAAGGTATATTAGTCTGTCTTACCCAGTGGTTCTCAACCAGGGATGGTTTTGTACCCCTGGACACATTTGGTGGTGTCTGGAGACATTTCTGGTTATTAGAGCTGGAGGATGCTACTGGCATCTCGTGGGTAGAGGTTAGGGATGTTACTAAACAGCCTGCAGGGCAGAAACCCTTACAAAAAAGAATTATCCAGCTTCAAGCACTGAGATGGAACAACCCTGGTCTTACCAAATTATTTCCATTTAAAATATAACCATATTTTTAAGCAGTATGATTCTCTCTTTGACTTCCTCATCAATCTCTCAAATTCTTTACCATTTCATTTCTACAGTGGCTTTTACTAGGTTCTTGTGGCTGTAGATCATGCTATACTACCTCTATTCTCCATAGAGTATGACACAAAAAGCATAGAGTAATCACTTATTACTTATGGAATAAGCGGAAATAATATCATGATCAGAAAACATATGAGTGAATAAACCAAATAATTTTTCCAAAAACTAGATGCAAGTAAAATGACAGTTTGAAATAACATCAACAACAATTACCACATTGGATTTTCTCATCATCTTTGGAAGGTAGATACTCTTACACTGATGTTACAGTATAATAATATTTTGACAATGTATATGGTTGAAATACTGCTGTTACGTTTACCTTAGGCAAATTAGACTCACTGAACCTTATTTTCTTATTCTTTAAAATAGTATAGTGAACTAGGTTATCCCTGCTGCAGTTTCAGCTCTAGCATTCTAAATAATTTTTAGTAAGATGTACAGATGATTCCTCATTAAAGTTCAAATGTTCAGTTTATTAATGAGTATAGTTGAGACAGGAAAATTATCAGAGGATAACCATTGCCACTCATTTTTCAAAATAGATAATGTAAAATGCACTGGATTTAGAGCCAGGAGTGTGTGTGATTCCCTCCTCCAGTTTTAAAAAGATACATGTATATTTGATTCATTATTTGTTTAAGTTTGAATAAAAATTTAGTTCTTTGGGGCACCTGGGTGGCTCGGTCCGTAAAGCTTCTGCCTTCGGATCAGGTCATGATCCTGGTCTTAGAATCCAGCCCCACATCAAGCTCTTTGCTCAGTGAGGAGTCTGCTTCTCCCTCTTCCTGCAGCTCCGCCTGCTTGTGCTCTCTCTCTCTGACAAATAAATAAAAATCTTAAAAAGAAAATTAGTTCCTAGTAAACAAAGCTTATTTGGTCCTGTCAGGTCAAGACAAAAGGCCACTTGTAATTTTTAATGTTCAAATAAGGTTTAATATGAACATCTTTGTTTGGGGACTTGGGAAATGTTGCATATGACTTCAGTATCCTTTGTGATCAGGATGATAGCAAAATACGTTTGTATTAAATTAAACTCTGGAAAGCTAGGCATTGCTTTTACATCCTAATAGATGAAATTTAAATTTATATTTATTTTTAATCAGTTGCTTAGTACTAAAATAAATTTGGATACCAGCAGCTCATAATAGTTAATAGCCTATATAAATGGGTCCCAAGACACCTGTTCCTTTATTGTTAATGAAGCTCTATTTTATGTGCAGGAAGACTAGAGTTCCTGTTGATTCTCTGTCCTAGCATATCTCCCTGTCTCCTGTGTGCATATTTAAATAACATTAAGAAATGTTGTTTCCTCTTGTTTTCTGTCATCTCTAGAATTCTGCCAGACACACAATTATTCTCTTTAATAGGTTGTTTCTTCCCAAATGCATTAGAGTGATATTTTTTCCTGTTTTGTGTGTTTTGATTTTTTTTTTAGAATGAAAGCTCAATCATGTAATGTTATGAGGATTTGATGTAAAATTATGATGAGTTAATAGCACCAGACACAGAAATAGCCAAATAAAGTTTGTCAAGGAAAAAATAAATGACTGAAAATTTCAATAGCCTGTGGAAATGTAAGGACACAAACAAGCAAAAATGTGGAAATCAGTTCCCAGGCCCTAGTATCATCATGGTTTATCCTCTGAGATTATTTAACGGGATATTCTTCTCCCTATTCTCTTTTGCTGACAGTTGGGAGAATTTATTTCTGTATGCTGTTTCATATCAAGCAAGAAGTCATTGGTCTTCTTGCAAATAATTTGAAAGGGGAAAACCATGTACACAAAGAACTATTATCACACAATCTACCAGACATTTGTGAGTTTCTATGTGGTAGAATTTTGCTATGAATATAGGTGGCCCCAAATAACATTTGTGATTTTTATGGTATTCATGTCTACTCCCTTGGGGACAGTATATTAACAGGTTTTGAAGAATTGTTTTTATATGTATGCTTCAGAAGGTAAACCATCCTTTTTATTTCTGCAGCGTTTTCCTTCTCCAAACACCTGAATTTTCACTACTGTTGGTGATAGTTTAAAGGTCATTCTTGAAAAAGAGAATATCATATATCTTATCTTGAAAAAAGAAGATCACATCATAAGTGAGAATTACACTGCTGCATTTATTTTGTGACTACTGAGGGTAGAACATACATTGTAACCAGCTGAGACACTGAGTACATCCTAAAACAAGTGAAAATTCGCTATTCACAAGTCTTGCTGATAACGTTAATCTTTGCAAGCAGTAAACCTTACTATCTAGAATAATCCATTGGGAAAGGTTTTTCACACCTTAGGCTTGTATTTTGCTGAATTCCTTTATAGTAAAATTTACTATACCAATACTTCGGTACAACAACGTCTCTGCTTCAATCTCCTGCCTCTCTGTGGTGGTAAAGAAATCTAACACCGCACTGTGTATCCTGAAAAGATAAGAGGGTGATTTGAGATCTCTTTCTCATTAGGGGTAAAGAGAAGCATGAAATCACAGTCTCTGTGGTGCATATTCAGAATCACACCTGAGGAGTATGTTTTATTTTTTTTAATTTTTGTAATTGAAATATAGTTGACATATTGAAGAGTATGTAATTTTTACCTAAACCGGCATATGCCTAGGATGTTCACAGCATTATATTTAAAGCTCTTAGTTGATTCCGTTTTATTGCCAGGGTTGAGAACCACTCTTAGCAAAAGATAAGCGAAGCTGGGGTCTGTCGGTTGCTATTCAGTCAGACACATTGAAAACCCTCTGAAAAAGGACTTCTGGTCACGTAGTCTCCCGGGTAGTGATCACTCACTGTAGGAGTAGGCATGTAGGTTTTTTGGGTGGATGAGTTTGGTACTTTGTTGGAGACTCTCCAGCCTCATATGAGAAAGGAGGCTCTTTCCTAGTTTCCCCAGGTTTAAATAATTCTCCCAAGTTGTGTTATGGCAGCAGTTTTAGTAGCTGTGGAGTTCACTGTAGCTCATCCAAGATACATAATTAAAAATTTTTTTCCCAGTGAGTCAAATATAAATCTAGGACAGTCTCTTCTACTCTTAAAATATTTGAAATGAAATTTTTGTTGTTGTTGTTTCTCAGTTAAACCATGATATACTTTGCATCCTCCAAATTCACTCCCTTCATAAATATGCATACCCTTATTCTATATTCTCATGTGGATTATTCCACAAAATGAAATACCTCACTTCCAATGAACTTGCTTTGATGTGAGAAGCAAAGAAAGAAATTACAAATGATGAAAGTCAGCAGATTTAGGAATAGATACATGAGAGGGAGAATACAGGACAGTTACTTTTTACTGAATGTCGTTTTAGAAGTGTAATCAGATGGGTGTTTATGTAATTACAAATAGTAAATATTATCCCAAGTTGTGGGGTTTTTTATGTGTGTGTGGGTTTTTTTAGTATTTTATTTATTTGACAGAGAGATCACAAGCAGGCAGAGAAAGAGGAGGAAGCAGGCTTCCTGTCGAGCAGAGAGCCCGATGCGGGCCTCGATCTCAGGACCCCAAGATCATGACCTGAGCCGAAAGCAGAGGCTTTAACCCACTGAGCCACCCAGGCGCCCTGTGTTGTTGTTGTTGTTGTTGTTGTTGTTGTTGTTGTTTTAATATTAGCATTCCTCCCCTTGTTTGGAAAAGATGTCAGCGCCTCTACGATGGGTCTATTAAGAAAGGTTGCCAGTGTTCCCGTGGAGCCACGGGCTCAGGTACACCCCTCTCTGCCTGCCTGCCTTCCAGATACAGGGTTGCTGCTGCAAATGTGTTGATAATACATGTAGGAATTGGCTGTTCAAACTTTTACTGCCAGACTAATCACTTTCTAGTTTCTTGGCATATTTAAGTTTTTTAGCAAATAGTACCTAGCATGGTACTACAGTTAAACCTGTGGAATTCAGAGCACCTGCATCTCTGAAAGCCATTGCTATGGACGTGGAGTAGAATCTGATTTTCACATAATGATTTGCCATTTGCTTTTTTAAAATAAGATTTTGTTTATTTGACAGAAAGAGACACAGTTAGACAGGGAACAGAAGCTGAGGGAGTGGGAGAGGGAGAAGCAGACTTCCCACCCAGCAGGTTATGGGGCTTGATCCCAGGACCCTGGGATCATGACCCGAGCCAAAGGCAGACGCTTAACAACTGAGCGACCCAGGCGCCCCTTTGCCATTTGCTTTTGCAGTCTATTGTTTATGGTAAAGAAATTCTCTGCGCTTCTTAATTTCTCATTTCTTCTCCAAGAAAAAATGGCTAAGGAATACATTTACAGACATGGTTCCCCTTTTATTATTTCAATCCATTATTTTCTCCTCCTGAGATTCATATTTGTGGTGATAGGCCCTGCATGGCAAGTGCTGAGAAAACATTTGTACAGAGTCTTGCCAGAGAAGACTGTTGACTCTGTGGCGTATAGTATAGTGACTTCACTATTCAAGATCCTCATGTGTTTATTAAAAAGAAAAACCTCAGATACTCGTTAATTCTATTTGTCTGAATTACTAGATCTTGTGGTTAGTATATTAAATGTATTAAATAGTTCAAATGTATTCAGTACAGTATTACAGCAGTTTTATTGATATACTGGCAAAGAAACAAACATGACCACTCTTTACCATCTGTTTATGCTATATAAAGAAGACCATGTTGGTTGCCATGGAAACTACATTTCCAAAACCACTGAGTGTTTGCTTAAATTCTCCAACCTTTGAAAATCATAAGCTTTATTCCTGAGAAAAAAGAATAGAAAAGTACATTTTAAAATTACCAGTGATTTTCTAAAAGTCGTTTTTCTGTAAATTTCATGTACTATCTAGGCTGATAGTTTACCTCAAGATTTTACAAATTAAATTGAGAGACTCTTAATTTGAGACTCTTTGGCATTTTCAAGAACTGGGGAGAAAATGTTAATGCCATCCTATTGAGGGGTGCCACCTATTTTTTTTATAAGTAGAGGCTTTGCTTCTTCAGAAGAACTTTATTGATGTAATAGTTGAAAGGAGTCTAAAGAGGTAACAAATATAATAACATGGTAGCTGGGGACGAAAGCCAGTTCTAATGTAATTGCCATGGCAAACCTTGTTTAGTTACTGCCGTCATGTTAGCTAATATGAGAAAAATTATAGCAGGGAAGTACTGGCTTTAAACAGAACGATTCTGACTTTAGAAGAGTGGCTATTAAAATACTCCATTATAAGTATAAATACAAGAACTGTTTTGTAGTAAAAGGAAACAAATGAGGTCATTATTATAAGTTGCATTAAAATTACACATTCATAAAAAATTTTTAATAACAGAATTTTAGAATCTTCTAAAATATGCAAAATGTAATATGTAAATGTATAATTGAATTTTATACTTAAAAATGGGAGGAGGGGCGCCTGGGTGGCTCAGTTGGTTAAGTGACTGCCTTCGGCTCAGGTCATGATCCCAGAGACCCGGGATCGAGCCCCACATCGAGCTGCCTGCTCGGTGGGAAGCCTGCTTCTCCCTCTCTCACTCCCCCCTGCTTGTGTTCCCTCTCTGGCTGTGTTTCTCTCTGTCAAATAGTAATTAAAAAAAAAATGGGAGGAAATTCTTATTTCAATGTATGCAACTGTATATGCCAAACTAAGGTTATTCTGTTTGTTTTTCCTATTATTGACTTATTTATGAATATTTGGTAGAGTTAAGTTTGTGTGAATCTTTTCTGTGATACTGAAAAATTAAGATAATCATGACCCATGAAGTTTAAGAATCTTTTAAAGATATAGTCAAAACAATACTAAATAGAATAGGGATGCCTGGGTGGCTCAGTTGGTTGGGCGACTGCCTTCAGCTCAGGTCATGATCCCGGAGACCCGGGATCGAGTCCCATGTCGGGCTCCCTCTGCAGGAAGCCTGCTTCTCCCTCTCTCAGTCCCCCTGCTTGTGTTCCCTCTCTGGCTGTGTTTCTCTCTGTCAAATAAATAAAATCTTAAAAAAAAAAAATACTAAATAGAATAACTTTCTGCTCTTTTTGAAACATATGACTGTTTTTGATGCATTTTCTTATGTAGGTTTGCTTTATTTTATTTATTATTATTTTATTAAGATTTTATTTATTTATTTGATAGAAACACAGCGAAAGAGGAACACAAGCAGGGGGAATGAGAGAGGGAGAAGCAGGCTTCCCACCGAGCAGGGAGGCCATTGTGGGGCTCAATCCCAGGACCCTGGGATCTTGACCCGAGCCAAAGCAGACACTTAAGCCATCCAGGCGCCCCCACTTCCCCCTTTTTTTTTTTTTTTTTTACTTTATTCAGCTAATGATACATATGCTCAGGACCATTGTCTGGCATGCCCTGATATGTGAGGAATGGGATATTTATATAGTTTCTGAGTTACCTCCCCAAAAAACTTATTAATTATAAAGAGGAAAAGTGTGTGTCTTCATTGTGGAAAGGAATGGTAGATATCCTCTTAATCAGATGGTCAAAGTGAAAAAATCTGCTGTGAGGAAACAAACTGAAATTGAGGTGAGAAGAACCTAAATCATTTCTGTGATATTCCTGCCAAAGATGCACAACCTGAATTTAATCATGAAGAGACATCTGGCAAACCCACACTGAAGGAACATCTACAAAATAACTGGCCTGTAATCTTCACAATCATCAAGGCAATGAAAGTCAAGGAAAAACTAAGAAACTGTTCTAGACTAAAGGAAACCAGAGACATGGCAACTAAGTACATTGTATAATTCCAAACAGGATCCTTCTGCTCTAACAGATATGATTGGGATAATTGGCAAAATTTACATGGAGTCTGAGAATTAGATGATAGTGATGTATTACTGACTTCTAAATGGTTCAGGAAAAAAATTCTTTGTATTTGGAACTTCGCTGTGAGTTTGAGATTGGTTTTTAAGAAGGGGCAAGAAAAGTAAGGAAAGATGTAGGCTCTGGAATCATAATGCCTGAGTTAGAATCATGACCCTACCACCTACTTATTCCTTCCCTTGTGTCTCAGTTCATCATCTATAAAATTAGAATAAAAAATGGTATCCTAGAACCTTGCGTGAGGCTTAAGTGAGTAAATGCATATAAAGGTGCGAAGAGTAGTACATGCAGTAGATATTAGCTATTACTTGGGTTTATTTCTGGAATAAAGTAAACAAGAATGGGTTCTCAGTGTATCAATGAGCAGTGTTTAAAATCTTGGCTTATTTATTATTTGTGGTGCTAAAGTGACCTTGATACTGATGGAGTTTAAAAAATATGAAGTAAGCAATGTGCTACACTACCTTGAAATAAATGAAAAATAAATTCAATGAAGAATAAATGAAAGATAAATGTAGATACTAATTTTTTTTATTTGAGTAGTTACAGAGTTTAAAAACCAACAATAGCTATTTTATTTTAGTTTAATATTCCAGTGACTGTTCAGAGGCTCTTCAGCCTTGTCCAAACAGGAAACAAAACCTAGCTTGTTTGTTTGACTCCTAAGTTCCAGCCATCCTTTCACTTTGGAGTCCTTTTCTTGCCTCCACGTTATTGGTCCCTGGGAACCAATAACCTTCAACACATAACCAGTAATATGGGAGTATGTTTGGAGTCAAATAGTCCCAATTTGGAATTCTGACTCCCCACTTACTTTTGATCTTGGACAAGAAACTAACCTAAGTGGAGATAACTGTAGTGCCTCCTTCACAACGTTGTTGGCGGCAGGTAAAGTGCATTGCCCACAGTATGTGCTGCAAACTGGCAGCTTGCTCCCCGTCCCCCACTCCCACTGCCCACGCGCTTGCCCCCAGAAAGTCAGTCAAAAGGATAGGCAGACGGATGTCCAGAAGTTCCACTACGTTATTTGTAGGGAGGGGAGAATCTCTGACTTATCTCATTAGTTTTTTTCTCATTTCTAGTGAAATAAGGGCTGTCATTTTCAGCTCATGCCCCAAACTTCCAGAAGGAAAACTGTAGGGGAGAAACGGCATCCTAATGAGGCAAAGCCTAATCACGACCACAGGAATTTTTTGACATTTCCCTGCACTTCACAGCTATCCTGCTACCTTTTACTCTCTTTTACCTTTTAAAAATGAATTATCTTAGTATGAATGAGGACAAAATACAGCTATTAGGATGGGAACAAAAAGTCTCTAAATGTAAATTTCTTGTCTTATTTTAATATATTCCTAGAAATAAAAACATAGTATGTATATAAATTATTCAAGTAACTGTTTTCATGGAGAAATTCACGTTCCGCCCAATTTCAAAGAAAAGATCCAATGTGTTTGGTAAAAAATGGTGGAAAATATCATCTCTTCCTTCCCTAAAAGTTGTAATTTTGTGGACTGCTTTAGAGGATCGACTGTCACAGGCCACCAAAAGGGCACAAGGCCATAAGCCCCAAGCCAGGCCCATGCAGATCCTCATTTCAGCATAAGACTCCCTGGCTGTGGTGTAGACCCTGGCCACTCCTGCAGTCTATGAGGGTTTTTGTTGTTGTTTTTTAGTTGTGGTTTCTAACCTGGACACCACTTTCACTGCAATGCAAACTTGACTCAGCCTCTGTGTGAATGGATGCTATTCAAGGCTTCCCATGGCCTTGTGTTTAATGGACCGCAAATCCTCTGGCTCTGTGCTGCCTGTGGGTCTTGTTGAACTTGACTCTAAGGAGAAGGCTACACCCGAATGCTTGTCCAGTTCTCAGTACACCAGACCTGTAATCAAGAGAAGTTTTAAAGAGGTGCTTAGAAGTTAACTTTAAAAACATTTTTTCACACCTCTTACCTGTAAGGTACTTTCTAAGCCCTGATTCTTAGCCACATTCATGTTTTATTACTCTCTGTATTTTAATGCTGCTGTGATCATTATTTCTTGTTGGGTGAATATAAGTTTTGGAGGCAGACACCTGAATTGAGCCCCAGGTCTCTCGTTTATTGGTTATATAATCTTGGGCAGGTTACCTTATTAATTCATTCAGAAGTATTTATTGAATGTATGTGCCAGGCACTATTCTAAGCAGTGGAGATACAACTGTGGATAAGTAAATAGGTTGTAGCATGCTTACATTCTAGTCAAGGAAGACAAATAATAACTGAAATTAATGAATACAACTATGTAGTATATCAGTGGTAATCACTGACTGGGAGAAAATAAACTCTGAGTCTCGGTATCCTCATTGTAAAATGAAGAAAACTATCACCTCACAGGATGGTTGTCAGGTTAGATGAGTGAACACCCGTGAAGGCCTGGGTCTGTACCAGAGTGGATGAGACAATCAGTCTACCCAAAGGAAGCTTGATGGCAATCTAGTAAATGAGAGATTTCTTCCCAGAGCCTTGTGATCTAATAGAGTACAGCAAGTGTTATTGTTATCTGAGGATTAAATTGCCTAGAATAATCTGGGTATAATTTATCCCAAGCATCCCTCTCTTCATTCAGTAGTGCTATCATATGAATGAAACCATAAAAAATTGAATTACGTTTTCCTGTTGACACATGGAATTTGGGAGGTGGCATATCATTGTAGTTTTTCCCACTTACTACCTCTGATAGTGGCTTGCTTGTTTATTTATTTATTTATTTATTGACGTAATCTCTACCCCCAACGTTGGGCTCGAAGTCACTATGAAGAATCACACACTCCACTGACAGCCAGCCAGGCGCCCCAGTGATTATTTTAAATATTTATAAGGTCTTAATGTTATTGGGTGGCAATATTTGTGATAATGAGAACTAACAGGTTTGAACTTAGGCAGCCAATCATGAGGTCTTTTGTGGAAGTTCTGTGAAAGATGAACACAGGCAGTCTGTGTCCCACCACCTGTCACTTCTAATTCTCCCATGATTTGGTTTCCTGTTTGACTTCAGTGTTGATTTTGGAAAAAGAAAAGAGATGTTCTTAAAAGTTTTGCGCTTGATTTCTGAATCATCATCTTGCAACAATATGGTTTTAGATTTTGGTTGCTTTTCGCTTCATTTTTAAAAAACTCGTTTCTCCTGCCAGAATCTATGCTGCATTTGACTTTGCTACACTCCAGCCCCCACCCCAATTTGCCCTTGAGATACTATTTTTTTCTCTATAACGTGTTTTCATCATTTTTTTTTTCCAATTTGCTTATTTTTACTGGATTCTCCCATCTGCTTTCATATCTTTACTTTTGGCTCTATCTCTTCATGTTACGTAAAAGCCAACTGAATGACCTTTTACCTTTTCCTCTTTTCCAACTTTTTCTCAAGCAGATATTCTAAATTTTGCACCATTGGACCACCTTCATTAGCTAATACGACTGATATGCCTAGTACTAAACAAATTGGGTATTATGTTAAGACATTCTTTTTTTTTTTCTAAAGAGATTCTTTTTTAATTAAAAATTCTGTGCTTATATACTAGCTGAGTAAAACCATAGAAAATTAAGGGAGATTAATCTGAGAGCAGTTCTTTTTGAACGGCAAAGTCTATTGAAATCAGGACTGCAAGTTGAGAAAAGCACTGAGCATTAAGGGAACACTCATTCATGTTTGGTTGATTTATTCCCCCCACAGACGTATGGTGGTAGTAGGAGGTGTAATTCACAGCACTAGCTCTTAGCCAGGGGCCCCGCTTGAGTGGTGGTGTGAGTCTTGTGTGTCTATGGAGTGTAATGATGCCTGTGTTCCAGCACTCAATTTTTCTACCCCTTTGCTTCAACACTAAAGTGCTTTTTTTTTAATGTGAACAAAAGAGGTCTGTGTATAAAAATTATTGTATGAGATAATTTTAAGAGTTTTCAGTGTGATCAAAATATTTTTTTAAATGGCTCTAATTTTCTACATTCATAGTTTTAAATCTTCAGTTATCATTTGAGTGCAAAATTCTTCGTGGGTTTTTTTGTTTTTTGTTTTTTCCCCTGGTGAGATGGTTTAATTCTAAGGTGGCCGGCCAGCTTACATCTTGCTGCAGACTTGATCAGTTATGGCATTGTTTTATACTTCTTTTTTATTTCAATCATGTATCATCAAGCTACTGGTATTAGTAATCATTTCTGAAAAGCTCCTGGCTTGATCCACCCTTCGCAACAACTCCCATGCCCCACCCCCATTCTACTTTTCTCTTCTCTTTTGCTTTCTTTTTTTCCCAGCACCTGTCTCCTGCCACATGCCCATCAAACCTAATTGCAGCTTTGGGAGGGCTTTGGTAAGGCAGTTCCTTGCCGCTGATGTCCCTCAGGGATTTAACTCGGGTGGGATGTGCGTGTGGCCCTCGAGCCATGTCAGTGACTGCTGTAGTTCGCAGATTCTAAAGGCTGGTCACCCCAGGCCCTAAAGTTGTTTCAAGTCTAGGGTAGTTTAGTCTCAGGATGGATATGGCAGCAATAATACAATTTGGGTCATTTTGTCAATGGAAATTAACCTCCAGTTCTTCTGCTAATTTTATATAAAAATCTGTGACATGCTGACTATTTTTAGTCTCCCTCAAATTATAGTGCTTTACAACAATTTTTATGAGTGTTAATTTTTTTCTTTTACAACTGAGTAATATTACTGTCATTGAATTACTAATTATATATATATATATATATTTTTTTTTTTTTTTAAGATTTTATTTATTTGACAGAGAGAAACACAGCCAGGGAGGGAACACGAGGAGGGGGAGTGAGAGAGGGAGAAGCAGGCTTCCTGCTGAGCAAGGAGCCCGATGTGGGACTCGATCCTGGGTCTCCAGGATCATGACCTGAGCCGAAGGCAGCCGCTTAACCAACTGAGCCACCCAGGCGCCCCTAATTATATAATTTTTAACAGCTTCTTTGATACCATTTAAACATTGGCCTTGTGTCTAAATCTTAGAAAAATTAAAGGTGAAATATAAGAACCCACGAGGCACCCAACATAGGACTCTGGGGTTTATTAAATGTGGGTTAAATTTTTTTCTTGAAATGAAAAACAACTATAATGTAGTAAGTCATCTGCCTTCTTAAAATTCTGTTATTCTTAAAATATAGTACTTTTTTTCTCCAGACTTAAAAAGAGATCTGTGCTCTTACTCATTTTAGGAAATAAATCACCCTTAATCTAAAAATTTGTTGATTAAGGTTATTATCATGTAGGGGTATTTGCTTCCTATCTTGTTTCTTTTCATTTCTTAAACAAAACATTTTAAACATACAGAAAAATACAAGGACATTTTATATGTGGAACACCTATATAATGATACCCAGATATAAAACATTAATGTTTGCCGTATTTTTTCTAGTTTTTGTCCTTGGCCTTGTTTATATGCATATATATGTGCATATATTGAAACATAATTGAGATATTATGTATACAGTTTATATTCTATCTTCATTTAACATCTTAAGAATTTTTCCATGTCATTAAAAAAGTTTTAATGGTTTCTTGCAACACTAAATTTGTTCTAGTATATGGACAGTTTTTTGGTTTGTAAATGGTGATAATTTCTTTTTTTTTTTTAAGATTTTATTTATTTATTTGACAGAGAGACAAATAGGCAGAGAGGCAGGCAGAGAAAGGAGGGGAAGCAAGCTCCCCACTGAGCAGAGAGCCCCATATGGGACTCCATCCCAGGACCCTGAGATCATGACCCGAGCCAAAGGCAGAGGATTAACCCTCTGAGCCACCCAGGCGTCCCTGTAAATGGTGATAATTCTATTCCTACTTAATTAATTTTACATTATGTTTCCAGTTCTTTTGACTTTATATATCACATACTTTATGTGACTTAAAATACTATTTTTCAAAGAACTACAGGTTGCAACTCAGTGTAAAATCAACTTAGCAGGTTGTAGTCAACATTCAAAAAAATTAGAAGAGATCAGAGTATTTCTAATGCTTCTTTGGCAAAAACTGTGCACATTGTAGGCAATACTTGTGTTTCAGTTATATGTATATAAACTTTAAAAAATTGTGTCTGGGAGTTGCAGTCACTGTCCTAAAGCATTATTAGGAATCTTATCAATCAAGCCACCTCACGTATGCTAGATTTGACATTTATCTTTGATGCTTACATTTTTTGGATTGACTTATTGGAATTGGATGTATGTATGTATGTATGTGTGCATTTATTTATTTATTTTAAAGACTTTATTTATTTCTTTGACAGAGAGAAACACAGCTAGAGAGGGAACACAAGCAGGGGGAGTGAAAGAGGGAGAAACAGGCTCTCCACTGAGCAGGGAGACCAATGCGGGGCTTGATCTTGGGACTCCTGGATCATGACCTGAGCCGAAGGCAGACACTTAATGAGTGAGCCACCCAAGCGCCCCAGAATTGGACATATTTGAAGTGGGATAATAAAACAGTAAAGCCCTACACTTCTAGATATTAGCTTTGGAGGGAGTTCTCATGCGGGTCTGAATAGTACTGATTCTTTTGCATTTAGTTTTATTTCAAGGTGCTTTGAGCTGACTCAAGGGTGATGGTCCCTTCTTTGTAGGTGGTAAAGTCATTCCTTAATATTTGACTATAAATGTACCAAAAGACTGCGATTTGGATCATGGCATAAGTTAGAATTCTGAACTCCTGAGCATATATCTGAAAAGTTTTCTCTCGTGCCCCAGTTCTGCCATCCTACCTCAGCTCTCCATCTGGAACTAATCTCTACCTTCTGTTCAAAGTGAGGACAGCCTTCTCTCACGGGCACTGATGCAGCAGTGAATTCATTCACTTCTCCTAAATGAAGAAACAAAACACATAAACACTCCAATATTTTGAGTTCTCTCTATTTAAAACTTATCCTTTAATGTGGTATAATTCTCATATATGGTAACTTCTCAGTGTAGCATTAAAATCTCAGCATGTTTTTTAGAGTATGTTGGGACTTTTCTCCTGTGTGGCTGTCGCTTTTAAAGACTATACTCTGATTTAGGAAGAGGGACTCAAGGTGCAGAGCTGATTGGCTCAATGTGGTAAATGGAGAACAGAAGAGGTGAGGAAAGTCGGGAGTAGTAGTGGGGCTGTTTGGGTGGGATGTGTGACATGGAGAATCTGCTGTTCTACTTCTTGAAGCTATTAATTCTCTTTTTTGGATCGGGGGGAGACCTATGTCAGTGACTCTGCGAGGTGCAGGGCATCCAAAGATGATAAGCCTGAGTACCTTCAAGGTTTTCATAGGCTTGTGAGGTGTGTAGACCCTTTGAGCCAATAATTAAATAGCTAGGATGCAAAGCATGAGTGAACCTAGGCTTTGGGGTCCAAATTATGTCTAGATCTCGGTACTTCCACTACGAGTTGACTACTGTGGACTACAGTAATTACTGACCTTTTCTCAACTTTTTTTCTACTTTTCCTTGTCCATAAAGAGATATCACCAGTTACTTTGCATGGATTTTGTGACAGTTTGAGCATGTGCACGGAAGGCAGTGCACGCCTGGCATTATAGCATGTTGTAGTTGTTGTTTGTGTTGTTGCTATCATTTTTATTATTCAATATTTGAAGTGTGAAACTAGAGGTTGTAATAAGTACCAGAAAAGCCCATGGAAGGCTACTGGCCCTGGTTTCTGTACACTGCACTGTTATAGTTCACTGCCTTCATTGTGCATGCTTGTTCACGCTTCTTTCTGGGTATCTGCAGAGACCCCTTTTATTTGTTTGTGGACCCACAGTGTTCCTTCATTTGGTTACTCATCCTTCCTCTATTCCCTAAGTAAAGGAATTCTCCATGATTCCTTTTCTTTTCTCTTCTCATCCCTTCCCTTCCCTTTCTTCTCTTCTCAAAAACTCATCTATCAATTCCTACTAATTCAGCCATCACCTTTTTGAAGATGCTTCCCAAATCTGTAGCCACAGCATTGCCAGCTACCTGCTGGGCATCTCCATCTGGAAGTCTTTCTTGCATTCAAAGTTAACATGTCCAAAACTGAGCTCATTAATTCCCCATTAACTCTCTCTTTCCTTCCAATCCCCATGACTGCTAGCATCGTCACCTCCAGGAAACAAGTTGAACCTCACATCAGCCCATATCTTTCCTTCACTGCATGAGGGAGTCTCCCTCATGCAGTCAGCTGGCCAGACCAGCCTGTTCCACCTCCGAGCCGCGGTCAATCATTCAGCTCTTCTTTTCCATCGCTGCTGCCACTGCCCTAATTTAGGCCCTCATTATCTCCCACCTGGACTACTGGAAGGAGCTACTCCTAACTAATCTTCCCTATCCTTTCCATCGCACCCAACGTGCTACTGCCAGAGTAACAATATTAGGCCCAGAGTAACAGTTCTAGTCTTTAGCTCTAATCACATCACTCCCTTGCTGACAAACCATCCCTGCCTTCAGATTGCCTGCAGACTAAAGTCCCACCTCAGAACCTCTCAAGGCCCTTCATTCTTTAAACTGTCTTTTTTCTGGGATGGTTTGCCTTCACATATTGCCCAGTGGGTAGCCCCCACAGCTCCTGAACCTGTTCCTCATTCTTCCACCTTTTTAGCATGCATAACCTGTCTCTTGCCTCCTCAGATACCCGTCTTTCCATTCCATTAACCCCATTCCAGTCCACCTCCATTCTCAGCTCAGGAAAGTCTGACCAACTCTCAGGCTCAGTCTGAATGCTACCTTTCCTGTGAGGAGCACCTCTAGCAAGAATCAGGTTTCTTTGTTCCTCTGTGTACAGATAGCTTTTTTTACTCTACTACCTTTGATGTCTGTTATATTTGAACTGTTATTATAGCTCTTTTATTACATCACTTTTTTCTTTGTATATCTCTCATGTTTGGTGCATATATGTTGAAGAAATGGAAATTGAGAGACTATATGGAAGGGTGCCGGGGGGGCTGGGTGGCTCAGTCCATTAAGTGTTTGACTCTTGACTTTGTCCCAGGTCGTGATCTCTGATTTGTGCATGGAGGCTGCTTAAGATTCTCTCTCTCTCTCACTCTCAGTGCCCCTCTCCCCCTCAAAAAAATGGGGGGGGGGTGCATAGCTGTGATTCGAGGATTTGAAATACAAGACTGAATACAGGATTGGAAGGAAGGTAGGAGCTGTGGAAAGATACAATGATGCAGTTAGCCATAAAACCATAACGTGAGAAGGATATAGAGCTGGGTTGCACAGAATTTCAAGTATTCAGTCCTTATGTCTATCATGAAATTGTGTAGCTATTAGAATATTAGTGTGTGCTTGCTCTTTCCATCTGTTGTAGATCTAGAGCAGAATTTTAGAGAGGGCCAAGTTCCTACCCTGCCCCAAAATTCCACTACAGACTTTTCAGGATGATCTTACTTGAAATGAGGGCTATATCCATATTGGCTAATTTTCCAGGACTACATAGTATCCACCATCTATTTAAATTTAATTGCAATATTGCTTTAGATTTGGTACCTCTCTAGCTTGTCCACCATGCTACCCCCTATTTCTCATTGACTACTGCAGAAACCTCCTAAGACATCTCCTCATATCCACTTTGTTTTACTCCTTCTCCTCCACCCAAGTCATTTTTCCACTGATGATAGGATTTTTTTGGTTTTTTTGGTTTTTTAAAGATTTATTTATTTATTTGACAGAGAGAGAGACAAACAGTGAGAGAGGGAACACAAGCAGGGGGAATAGGAGAGGAAGAAGCAGGCTTCCTGCTGAGCAGGGAGCCCAACGCAAGGGATCACAACCTGAGCCGACAGCAGATGCCTAATGACTGAACCACCCAGGCGCCTCTGTTTTTTTGTGTTTTTAAAAATAGTTGATTATATCACCCTCTGCTTAATAAAAACTGCAGTGGCTTCGCATTGCTCTTTGGATAAAGAGCAAAAGTCTTCACAGGGCCTGCTCGACTGTGTGGCCTAGTCCCGTCTGTCCCCAGCCTCACTTCCTACAGTGCTCTCAGCCTCACAAATGCCTGGTTTTGTGCTGTGGATACACTCCTCTTGTCTGTTCTCTTCCCACTATCCCCTTTTATATTTGTTCTTCCTTTGCATACCAACCCAATCATCACTTCCTCAATGAAGCCTCTGACTTTCCTTGTTAGGTTAGTTCCCCTATTATAAACCCTCCCAGGACCATCTTTTTCCTTTGTGGCATTTATTGCTATTGTAATTTTGCCTTTCTCTGTGATTCTTTCATTCTCCAGTCTCTTCCACTAGCCTGCAAGTTCCACAAGCTCCACACCTGGTTTTGCTTGCCGTTGTGTGTGTGCCTCGCAGAGTGCCTAATTTATGGACGGTGTTCAGTCTGAATTAGTTGAATGAATGAGTGATGAGGTTTAGTTGACAGGAGCTAAAAGGAACACAATTCTACAGAACTTCAGTGAGAAAGATTTCAAGGTATTAATATTGCTATCATTCCTGACACTCTAATTTTGATGACAATAAAGGATTCTTCCAATTTTTGGACCTATTATACACATTGTAGAGTATTAGATAATTAAATAGTTGAGGCGAGATGATGAAGAATCAAAGAGTAAGAATAAACCTCAGATGTCAGATAGTCCAGGCTTCTCTCTAATGTGTATGTCAGAGGCTGTGCAGCCTCCCGAACGTCTCTGTTCATGGGACTCAGCATCACCAGAGGCTGCTTTGTTTTTTTAATTTCTTCATGTTGAGTCAAAATTGGCCTGCTCTGTTTTCATATTTTCTATCCAGTTGTGTCAGTTTCTGCAGTAATTATATCTCCTACCCAGACAGAGCCCTTTCAGACGAATAGACTGCTCTCATGCCTTCCTCCAGCTTTCGTTCTCCCTACTGTTCCCCTCACATGCTGTGCTCCTGCCTTGTAGGTTCTGGAAATAGCTGTGCCCTCCTGCTTTCCTCCAAACCTTCCCCCTTACTGCTTCTTTGAAATACCCTTTTTCCCCCCCTTTCACTTCCCCTTCCAGCTTTAGCTCTCCTGGCTCCTTCCTCCTCATCCTTAAGTCTCAGGGAAGTCTCTTTCACCCTTCTCTGCCCCCGTTTATGTTAGTGGCCCCTTCTTTGTGCTCCACAGCCCTTGTTCATCCCCTAAATTAGCTTATGCCACATTTTATTGGGATTGTTAATCCAGACTGTATCATCCACCAGAAAGGAGACCGCAGCTCACCAGCGCTCATTGTCGCGTACTACACTGTGTTTACGCCATGCCTAACGTGCAGTAAGCATTCGCCGCATCTTTGCCTGGATAAACTTGAGAACACCAACTTAACTATTCTCTAAGCTAGCATCTACAGACATGCATGTTGCAGTATAGGAATTCACCATCTTCCAGCCATGCTCTGGCTCCTCAGTGTCCCTACTGAAGGGAGGCACAAAAGAGGAACTCATGCTGTTTCAGGCGGAGGACAACCTGATCTAGATGACAGCTAGTATCTCTGTAATATAGAATCCTAGGGACTTTTTTATGCACAGAAGCAAAATTTCTTATCCTGTTTGGTTGTGAGCTAATTTTTGAGCTGAGGACATTATCAGTTTATCTTGGTACTTTTTTTTTAAGGGTGTTAATGAAGTAAATTTAAAGAAGTGGTGTTTGGAAGCAGTTTCTTAATTTACTTAAGCTGCTAATCTCTTCTCTGGGTCATTAACCACTGTCAGGAGATGGGCTTTTCTGACTGTTTTCTTGGTTTCTATCAGCCAGTCCACTACGGTTTCTCTTCCTGACTTTTCAGAATGCGTTCTTAAAGTGGCAGGTGTTTCAATGACGTGTGATGATGTTTGCAGGGGATAGGGGTGTGTGGGAAGAAGTCCTAAACTTTTGTTATTTTGGGAGGTAGGAGAGGAAATTTGTAGGAGATTATGTATGTGGGTAGACTGAGCTAGACTTTGAGAGATAAGAGGAGAAATGGACTAGAAGAAAGAAAGAAACATGAGCTGGGCCAAAAAATAGGTGGCAAAAATGTAATAATGACAGAGAATGTAATTTTCTGATTATGTGATCACCCACCGCGTGCTTCCACAGTGTTATAGAGCTGATACTTGTTGCTCCCTCCGTAAAATGATGATGGAAAGTAGACATTAACCTCATTTTATAGCAGAGGTAACAGTCTCCAAGTCCTACTGTCAGCGAATGGGAGAAGGATTGTTTTTTTAAACCTGTTTCTAAAGCTGCACTCTTCTCGTTTGACTTATTAGCAAATAGTTTTGTACGTGAGATGAAGCAGATTGGAGAATCACTAGAGCGTAATGGTTAAGAGTGTATATAGATTCTAGAGCCAATTGGCCTAAGTTCAAATCCTGCCTTTGTCAAGGCTCTATTGCCTACCTGCTGTGAGCAAGTTGCTTAACTTCTCTGTGCCCCTCATTCTCCTCATTCATCTGCAAAATTGGGGTAGTTGTGGTACCTTCCTCTTAGAGTTGTTATGGATTAATTTAGTTAATATATAGTAGATCCTTAGGACAGTTCCTGACATCTATGAAGCACTATATGAGTATTTGTTGCTGTTCTTCTCCTTCTTAGTTTGTGTGCGTCTCTCCTGTGAAAGGTACCATCTCTGAGAACTTTGAGGAAGGCGTCAAACTGTTGCCAGAGCTGTTTCATTAGCATGTTGTAGTCACATTTTCCCCCAGTTTCTCACCCTCTTGGAGTTCTTACTGTGTCGTCATATCCTTCATCCCTCCCCAGGCTCAACCCCTAAAACACAAGCATACATGCACGCACACAGCCTCACCTTCCTCTTTTCCCTTTCTCAGGTTTAAGAGACAATTCAGGCCTTCTTCTTAATATTATTATGTGAAAGGGAAGAAGAAAGATTCACCTTAGGCGGTACATTAATAAGGATCTAGCAGCCTAAGTTAAAATTTGTAATTCAAAAACAGAAAACTTAGAAGGTGCTCATGCTCCCAATTTACATTTACTTGTTATAAAATAGGGTGCTTCCCAGCCTGCTTTCCTGTTCGGGTCTACAGGATTTAAGTAGAAACTAGCTACATGACAATGAGAAGCTTTGGATTTCTGATGATTATTTGTTTCTATTGTGATATAACTTAATTACTATAAATTAGCTTCTTTTTCCTAGGAAATTAGAACTTCCTTATAAAAATTACTAACTCCTCAAACTTGCTGATGATCACTTACTGGGTTGAGGGGAAAATATAATTAGAGAAAGAGCTATATGTGTTCATTTGCAGAGAGCCTGAAGATCTGCCTTATTTTGAAAGGGGCCCTTTTTAAAATTTCTGTTTGGCAGCATGAGGGGCAAAGATTTTTCTTAAGTAATGAACTAACTCATTAATTTTGGCTATGTTAACTTAGTTGATTTAAATTAATTCTATGTTCAGAATTTACAAAAAAGGACTTAATAATTTAATGAAGTATAATATAATTTTAGTACTTTTCCCACTATACTCAAGAACTGTGTTTGTGTTATTTATGTATGCATAATATCTATTTGATTAGTGCCCATGAGCAATTGTTTTAAATACTAATTTTTTATAATATATTGCCCATAGTTTTCTCTCTCCCTCCCTCCCTCCCTCCCCCTTTCTACCTTCCTTCCTTCTACCTACCTTCCTTCTACCTACCTTCCTTTTTCTTTCTTTCTTTCTTTCTTTCTTTCTTTCTTTCTTTCTTTCTTTCTTTCTTTCTTTCGATACCATTTAGTTCTTATATGACAACCATTTGCAATACTTTGAGGGAAAAAAAAACCAATGTATTCCTGGCCTTAGTTACAGTAGAAATTATGAAAATTCAATACTGACTGCAAAAATAAAATGACATGCTAAGTTAAAGCCATATTGTTGTCTTGAATGATAATGCTTTCCATAAATAATAAGAAATGGCAAGATTTGCTGATGGCATATATTTCCATTTTACTTATCAAATAAATTTTTTAAGTCATTTGGATTTGTCACTTTAATTTTCTGAGCATCTTCTCCACCTGTGAAGGCAGAAATCATTTTTTACCACTCTCCCTTACCACCATCATCACCAAATAATATCACTTGATCCAAGCCTTACAATTTATATTTTGGTTGTATTAGCTACCATAGAGCAGTTTAAAACTGTGAGTTGAGTGAATGTTTGGGACTGTTAGATATAGGGTCGAGACCACAGGAAAACCGAGAAAGAGGAGGAAGCCAAATCTTCAGGCCTCACAGTTGGAGACTGTCACTTGTAAAACCAGCCTCGGGTTTCTCTAGTTGTTTCCTGAACTCACTGTTTTCTGCTGTTAGCTCTTTCTTCTCCCACTTCTCTTTCCCTGAGTCGCATTCTCTGATTTGGAAGTCTGGTGAATAGTAGCAATTTCCTAACTTGATGTGGCTGAATCTGTGAGAGTATATTAATCCTCTTCTTTCTTTGTTGGCAGGGGACTCGTACACGATAGCCAGCATAACCTCCAGTTGAGGGGCTTGGTGGTGCTACTTATTTCTAAAGCGGCCGGGCCCAGTGGCACGAATACTTCATGTCAGAACTATGACATGGTCAGTGGGATCTATTCATGGTAAGAAGAACTTAGTCTTTTGACATCACTTTCTAAATTGTGTTTCCTCTTACTGAACAGTGGTCAGTGGAGATGACTCTTCAGTCCTTTGTCATTCTCTGATTCACAGATAGATTAATATATTTTTTAAGGTTAAAAATGTATTTTTATGTTCTTTTTCTTTTTTAAGTTCACTTATTTATTTATTTAGCAATCTCTACATCTAATCTGGGACTCGAACTCTGGACCCCAAGACCAAGAGTCACACACAGTCTTCCAACTGAGCTAGCCAGGCACCCCCCTCTTCTTTGAATGTTTTTTTATCGTTCTTAATAAGTCTACTAGACTTAACAGCTCCATGCATAACTGGTAAATTTCCCTATACATTTGTATTGCAAATTTTCATTTCTATTCTAGCCATTTAAAATTTTTTGTTCATGACTACCCCTCATTTGCCATCATGAGATTTCTTTATAGAGACTTAGTCTGGGATTTATGATTTTTAAACATACTCAAAATGATACCTTACTATAAAATAATGTTGCAGCTATCATTTATTTTTTGTTTTTTTATTTTTTCAGTGTTCCAAGGTTCATTGTTTATGCCCCACACCCAGTGCTCCATGCAGTATGTGCCCTCAGTACTCACCACCAGGCTTACCCTTTCCCCTACCCTGTCCCCTCCAAGACCCTGATTGTTTCTGAGTCCAAAGTCTCTCATGTTTCTCTCTCTCCCCGATTTACCCAACTTCCCATTTCCTTTCCTTCTCCTATTGTCCTCCATATTACTCCTTATGTTCCACAAGTAAGTGAAACCATATAATACTTGACTTTCTCTGCTTGACTCACTCAGAATAATCTTCTCCAATCTGGTCCATTTTGCTACAAAAGTTGGGTATTCATCCTTTCTGATGGAGGCATAATATTACATTGTATATATGTACCATATCTTCTTTATCCATTCATCTTTTGAAGGGCACCTTGGCTCTTTCCACAGTTTGGCAATTGTGGCCATTGCTGCAGTGAACATTGGGGTACATATGGCCTTTCTTTTCACTACATCTGTATCTTTGGGGTAAATACCCAGTAGTTGCAGCTATCATTTTAAGAGAAATAATGTGCTTCAGTGCCATATCATTTTATTGTGCTTATTTTTATGGTGAAAGGGTTTTTACTAAACTTACTAGAATAAGAAATTTTTTCTCCTACACATTCAGACTAAAAAACAAATGTGTGAGTATGAGTCATTTTTGCTTCATGTAAAACATACTTAAAATTTTTAGTTTCATTTTTTTAAAAAAATCACTGCATAAGAAATCAGGGCATAATTTTTAGTAACAGTGTATCAACAGTAACTTTAACTTAGTATTTACTGACTTGACATTGTGTTAAAAACCTTTCTAGAGCCTCTGCAGGTGGACTTTGGCATATGAAATTAAAACCACTCCAGAAACATGGGTGACAAAGAAGTTTTCTGCACAAAACGAAGCATTTCTGGGAAGTTTGACTTATGGCTACTGTATCTTATAGATCTACTTTAAAAATCAATCCATACCTTAGTTTTTCTTATTCCTACTAGACTTATTCATACTGCTTCCCAGGTATGAAGTCAAATGATCTTTCCTCATTAAAAGGCAAGCAAAAAAATTATTACTGTCGTGGCTACAAATGACCCCTCCTCCAGCCAGGATAATTTTGCAGACCTTTTACCATTTATCCATGCAATTATCCTCACAGAAAGGATACCTGAGATCATTTTCAGTCCCTACTCACAGTGAAATAATTTATATTTATTTAGGTTTTGTAGGTTACTGATAATTTTATTACAATTATCGCATTTGATCCTTACAAAAATGCTATAGATTAGAGATTAGAGTGGTCATTATACTTATTTTCTCTTGAGCAATCTGAGATTCAAAAATCTTGAAATTTTTTATAAGGTGGCACAACTGGCAAATGAGATAAGTTGAGGATATAGCTATAGTTCTTTTTCTTCCAAATTTTGTATTTTTTTCTTGATTCCATTCTGCTTTTCTAGTCTAACCTATATGTGAAATAAGTTCTTTCACATAAAGGTTAGACTATCCATTTAATTAGTATGCCAAAAAGGGTCTTCTTCTTATAAGCATGTCTTTGAAAAACTTCTAAATGAAAAGTAAGTTAGCAGATTTTTTTATACATTTGCATCCTTCCCCCACCCTTTTTGAATTAGAACTCAAAATTTTACCTTATGAGTTTTCTAGAGAGCCCTTGAGTTTAGTTGAATTAGCTAGAGAAAATACATAAAGATCTGTAATGAATACCAGTAACCTTGTTAATCCTTGGAAAGTAAACAGACTCCATAGCACCTTGTACCCATGTATCTTCATTTCGTTTAGGAACTCTTGATTTTCATTCTGCTAACTTTGACCCTATTTGATTGGTTAGGCCTCTGCTCTTGCAAATGGGTGACCATACATATCTCTAATGAACAGCAGCTAGGTTTTATTATCTCTCATCCTGAAATAAAAATGACCCTTGGAAAGTACTATTTGATGCATAGGTGTTCCATAAATATTTGCACCAATGAATTATCCCCATTTTTCAGAAAAAGAAACTAAGACTGAGATTAAGAATTGTCTAAAATCTTCTGGTTGGAAAGGAATAGGGTTGGTATGTAAATCCTGCTTTTACTCTAAAGCGCCCTCTTTCTGCTACGCAGGTGGACAGTGCACTGTGATGTGATCTTGTGTGTCCAATTTCTCATCTAGCCACCGAGAAACAGTTGCATCACCTTCTGATCCTGTAGAGGAATATAACACATTTGACAGATGATTATTGTAACATGAACAATTGTAAAAGAACTTTACGAAAGAGAAGGTGGTACATTATGAATATGAAAACTTAATAAATAATATAAATGGATTTCCTACCCAAATGTATAGAATCCATAATGTTGTTTAGCAAATAAGCCTGATGTGTTGTTCCAGGCTGTTTTCTATAATCAAACTTAATCTAGTAAGTCGTTGGTGATGCTTGGGTGTTTTACACACTTGTTAATGTGAAAATGTAATTTGGCAGTACTATGAGAAACCATTAATTCATTTCTCTACCCTTGAAGTCATTTGTTTGGCTCTTGCTTCCTTAATTGTTCAAGTGTAACTTTCGCTGGAGGCTTGTTTCTATAATGCCACAGTGAATTATTTAACATTTGAGGGAAGTAATGACTTGGGATCTTTTTAATTCACCTCCAAACTGCTGGGATTTACATTGTTTGTGTTTTTCTCTCATATACTTACTTCACTTTGAGGTCAGATGATGAGACCTGAGTAAATTACCTAAGGAACCAAAAGTGAGTTAGGTGACCTCTTTTGTTTGGCCTAAGGATATAACTGATGGATATAATCTGTGGATATGTTTAGGAAACTTGCCATTTAATGGCCAAGAGAGGCAGAAGTGAGGCTAAAATGTAATGACTACGTTTTGAAAAAACAGGTAAGAGAGCTGCATTTATAAAACTGCACTTTAAAGCAGTTTTATGAAGCTTTTTTTTTAATAAAGCTTTGTAAAGCTGCACTATAAACATCTCCCATAGCCTTTTGCCAACAAGGCTGTGGACTTCAATTTTATCCCACCAATCGATTTCAAAAAATTGGTTGCAAAAGTGGTCAGTCAAAAAAGTATTACTGTAATGTTGTATGGTAACAGATGGTGACTGCACTTACCATGGTGCACATTGAGTCGTGGATCGAACTATCACAGCTCTGTGGCACCCCTGAAACTAATACAACATTGAATGTCAACTATACTTCAGCAATAAGAAATTAATTTTTAAAAGTATTACTAGAGGCGCCTGGGTGGCTCAGTTGGCTTAGGCGACTGCCTTCAGCTCAGGTCATGATCCCAGAATCCTGGGATCGAGCCCCGCATCGGGCTCCCTGCTCGGCGGGAAGCCTGCTTCTCCCTCTCTCACTCCCCCTGCTTGTGTTCCCTCTCTCCCTGTATTTCTGTCTGTCAAATAAATAAGTAAAATCTTTTTTTAAAAAAAGTAAATAAATAAAAATAAAAGTATTTCTAAATTGCCAGGTATTCCTAGCCGCTTCTGAGAAAATAAATTTATAACTTCCTATTATCTTAATGATAGAATATTTTTATTTTATGTACCAAAAATCACTACAATACACAAAACATGATATTACAAAGTATAGACTTTGCTAATGTAACATAATTATTAAGCTTAAAGAAACTTGGGTGAATTTTCTTTACTAATGCTTCAGCTTTGTCGGTTGTTTTAGCAAGAATTGATTCAGTTAATTTCCCCTCTAACTAGCCATTATAAACAGAGCAGGTGTTTTTATTCTACCTTCATTGCCTGAAATTTCCCAACATCTTTTTGTTAACTCTGGTAGAAGAAATTGAAACAAGTTTGCCAAACACATTTATTTCCCTACCTATTCTGCTAGACTACCTTGCCCAGCTTTGTACATATGTATAGCACACCAGTGCCTTGGACAGAGTATTCTTTTAAATCTTTGCATGGCTGAACTTCCATAGAACATAAATGTAGTAGGCCAAAATAAACATTTAGAATCATACATTTTTACAGTATGTGACTTTTACAGTAGTTTAACATGGACTGTACCTCACAGTCACTGTACCTTATTATGTCCTTTGCAAACATAATTCAGGACGTGAGCTGTAAAGCCAACTGTAAAGTACTCTTCATGGAACATAAAAAAGTCTCAAATTCTTAACTTAGTTATCAAGTAAAGTGAGATGTAAAGTGACATTTCAAAGAAGAAAAGTATTAGTGACTATCATTTAAAAATACAAAAAATAACACATATAGTGCTGCAGAGTATCTACTAAATTTTTTCATTTTTTATTTTATCTTATTTTTAAAGTTTTATTTATTTGAGAGAGAGAGAGAGAGAGAGCGGGGAAGGTGCAGAGGAGAGGGAGAGAGAGCACACAGAGGCTGAAATGGACCCTCAGCTGGATTCATTCATATCCGACTGAGCCACCCAGGCGCCCCTAAAATTTTTGAAATCCCATTTAAAAGTTTATTCTCTTTTCCCTTCATGTTTTGACCGATTCCTTCTTTCACTGCATCTTATTTACTCACTGCTGTTATCTGCAGCTTCCATTCTGGCATCTAGATGGCTTGAACTTTTACTGGTAGGTTTTTAGACTCTTCTGAGTTTATCTTGCCCTCAACTCCATATCTATAGGGAGGAGAATGAGCTGCTGCTGAACTAGCGTAGTGACAGTATTCCTTGTGGGTGACAGGTGAGCTGATAAATAAGAATAAAATTATGGACTGAGCATTTTCTGTATTTGTTTGTAATATTGATAACAGAAGACTGTGTACTTTGTGTGCTGTGAAACATAGTTCAGATGATCTGTTTTCTCCTTGTTACCCCAGCGTATTCCTAACACATAGATGGCAGTCAGTGGCTATATGATCATGACTGATTAATAATAATTTTAAATTATTGTTTTCTAAATTTTTATTATTTTAATCTTCAAGCAAGGAAGACCTTCCTAAAAGGTTCCAAAACCCTGAAACTATAAACAAAAAATACACTTGACTGCACAAAAGATAATTCTGCAGTGGGAAAAAAATACCATGAAGTCAAAAGCAAATGCCAAAGTTATAAAAATATTTGCAGCATACAAGCCAAATTTTAATAAACAAATCAGTTGAAGATCTTATAAATCCAGAAGAAGATAATACAAACATGAACTAAAGAAATGAACAGGCTGTTCAGTGAAGAAGAATCATAGATGATTAGTAAACAACAGGGGAAAAAGGCTAGAATTCATCATAATGGACAAATTAAAACAAAATCACTGTTTTCCCCTGTCAGATTGGCAAAGATTAAAAACTTTGATACCCAGTATTTGTGAGGAAGTAAGCACTTGAATGCTTTGTTAGTAGGGACATTAATTGATACAATTACTTAGAAAATAATTTGGTAACTAGCAGTTATAAACAGACAACATATTTTCATTCTACCTTTTTTGCCTAAAATTTCCCAACACTTCTTATTTAACTGATAAAAGAGATTGGAGCAAGTTTGCCAAGCACATTTTCTTTTCTTCCTGAGTATTTAGCTGGACTAATTGCCCAGCTTTGGGATAGCTATAGTATTTTCAGCTATAAATTTTACTTTAATCCAACCACCCTGGACTTAGCAAAATTGGACTTAGTTAAACTGATGTGTTAACATAAATGCTCAAAGATGTATGTATAAGATGCTTTTCGCAGCATAGTTTGCAAGAACAGCAACCTCCCAAATGGTCAACAATCAAAGCATCCACCAAGAGAACCCATGTTGTTACTGATGCAGGGAAGTATCAAATGAATGTTTAAAAGGATTAAGGAGGTCCGTTTGTCTGACCTGGAAAGATCTCAAAGATTCAAGAAAAAAAAAAAGCAAGATGTAGAAATGTATTACAGTTTGATCCCATTGGGGCTTGAATGAGTGAACAGTGGATTTTTCTCTACGCGGAAAATGCTTTAAAAGAGAAACAGTTAATTGTGGTCACCTCTGGGGAGAGGCAACTGGTTGGGGGAAATGGGATAAGAGACTTCATTCATTTTATGTCCTCTTCAGTGGTCTGAATAATTTTTAACTGTATATATGTTTACTTACACACTTGATAAAAACTGGTAAAAGCTAGTAGTTAGCTTAGTCCTGCTATTAGAATGAGGGCCTTAGAGTCTCTGGGCTGACCTGAACTTTTATCCTTTGCCCTTTTTTTTTTTTTAAGATTTTATTTATTTGACAGAGAGAAACACAGCCAGAGAGGGAACACAAGCAGGGGGAGTGAGAGAGGGAGAAGCAGGCCTCCTGCCGAGTGGGGAGCCCAATGTGGGACTCGATCCCAGGTCTCCGGGATCATGACCTGAGCCAAAGGCAGTCGCTTAACCAACTGAGCCACCCAGGCGCCCTATCCTTTGCCCTTTTTAACAAGATCAAGTAGCCTATGAAAATGCATGAAGTGTAGATTTTTTTTTTTTTTAATGAAGAAAGGAGGAGTGAAGCAAAATTATTTACTCTCTTAGGCTTACCATCCATGTTAAAATGGACACCATCATGGTGCCTAGGTAGCTCAGTTGGCTAAGCATCTGACTCTTGGTTTTGGCTCAGGTCATGATTTCAGTCGTGGGATTGAGCCCTGCACTGGGCTCTGCACTCAGAGTGGAGTCAGCTTCAGATTCTCTCTCCATTTTCCTCCCACTCTCTCTCTCTCTCTCTTCCTCTCAAGTAAATAAATAAAATCTTAAAATAGACACCATCAATTTCTTGGTAACTGTGCTGATTCTTTTTTTTTTTTTTAACTCAGTGTATTATTCAGTTGATTAAGGGAAAATTAATAATTATATCCTACGGTCATTATTGGGCTTTAAGAACTATCACAAAAAAGGGGCGCCTGAGTGTCTCAGATGGTTAAGCATCTGCCTTCGGCTCAGGTCATGATCTCAGTTCCTGGGATTGAGCCCCACGTTGGGCTCCCAACTCAGCAGGGAGTCTACTTCTTCCTCTCCCTCTGCTTCTCCCCATGCTTGTGCTCTCTCTGTCTCTCTCTCAGATGAATAAAATCTTTTTTTTTAAAAGCACTATAAACACAACTGTAAGTTAAATCTAGAGAACATCTTAATCAAATGACTCATGTTAATAGTGCTTTCTTCGCTACGAGAAAGTTTTTCAGACTTGGGAAGCTGTCACAGAAGTGGTAGTAGAATATTTGGAGACCTAAATGAAATCTTAATAATAAGGAGAAAAGTGGAAAAATTTTTAAATGGTGAAAGAAGTGAGTTTTGTTGTTTATAAATCTTTAAATTTAGAGAATTAGTCTTGGTCTCAGCTGAAAATATTATAGTTCATAATTTATCATTTTAATGTGGTATGAATTAATTTCTGATAACTTCTAGTCGTGGTAACAGTACAGTATCCATCTTCACCTTTGTACCTCACCTTAGAATTTGTCTAGTACTTTAAAGTGCCTAACAAAATTAAGAAACCAGATTTACCTTGGAGATTGACCAAATTAAAAAATACCTTAAGAAACGAGTGTTGGAGCACCGGGGTAGCTCAGTTGGTTAAGCATCCAGTTTGTGATTTCAGCTCAGGTCTTGATCTTGCAGATCCTGAGATCGAGCCCCACCTTGGCTTCTCTCCAGAGGAGTCTGCTTGAGGTTCTCTCCCTCTGGCCCTTCCTTCACTCATACTCGCTCTTTCTCTCACTCTTTCAAATAAATAAATAAATCTTTAAAAAATCTTTAAAAAAAAAAAGAAATGAGGCTTGTTAGAACATGTTCATTATATTGATTTTGGGCTCTCAATTATATTGATGTGAAATAATTAATATTGAAATATTAGGGGCTCCTCGGTGGCTCAGTTGTTAAGCGTCTGCCTTTGGCTCAGGTCATGATCCCGGAATCCCAGGATCGAACCCCATGTCGGGCTTCCTGCTTGGCGGGAAGTCTGCTTCTCCCTCCCTCATTCCCCCTGCTTGTGTTCCCTCTTGAGGGGACTCTCTGTCAAATAAGTAAATAAATCTTAAAAAAAAGAAAAAATAAATATATAGCATTAAACATAGTTTTGTTTTGTTTTTTTTTTTTAAGAGGACGTATGTAAATGCTAGAAAAGCATCTGGAAGAAACCTTACCCACCTGATGATGACAGTGGATGGAGAAGGAAGGAGGAAGGAGGTTTGGGAACAGCTATAGGGAAATTGTCAAAGGGGACTTTATTTGTAATACTTAATTTTTTTATAAAGATAATTTATTCATAGTATTTCATATGATTAAAATTAACTTGAAAATTAAAAAAGAAGTTGTATTTCATACTTACAAAGCAATAAAAACCTATTTAAAAATGCATCTTTTTGTACTACAAGAACCTTGAAAATGAGGAGTGCTTATTGACAGTGATTTGAAATGATTATGCCGAATAATTGAATTTAGAGTAGGTTTTTGAAGATAATTTCCTAAAGATATCTCAGCTCCCTTTCAGAGCGATTTCAAGAGATAGAAGCATGTGCACTTTGATTACATATTCCTATTGATTGTATTCTGCTTACAACAATAAAAATAACTCTAGATACAAATCTAGCAATATTACTAATTCATTACAACCAGTACTATTTTCTTCATTAACTTTTTATTGTTATTTTCAACTTTCACAGCATGCACAAATGCAGCAATTATATGTTGAACAGGAAAGGGGAAGGCTCTTTATGTTCGGCGTACTGTACATCACAAGTCATTACTTCACCAGAGCTGTTGGAAAAACACAAAATAAGAACAGCCTCTTACAAAACAAGTATAATTAACCACAAAAAGTAGGTGGGCTCAGCTACTAATCTACTCAGCTTAGAGTTCATTTATTGTATATAAATATCTTGCTATAGATTAGCCTGCCTGACTACATCACAGCAAAAAACACATAAATTGTTTCGGTATTGGTAAAAAAGTTTAAATCTTTTCTTTTAAAGAAGGTCTGTGTTGGGGCGCTTGGGTGGCTCAGTTGGTTAAGCATCTGCCTTCAGCTCAGGTCATGATCCCAGGGTCCTGGGATTGAGGCCCGCGTCGGGCTCTCTGCTCAACAGAGAGCCTGCTTCCTCCTCTCTCTCTGCCTGCCTCTCTGCCTGCTTGTGATCTCTCTCTCTCTCTGTCAAATAAATAAATAAAATCTTAATAGTAATAATTTAAGAGAGAGAAAGAGAGAAAACACTAGCAGGGGATAGTGTAGAGGGAGAGTTCTGGAGAAGCAGGCACCCCACTGAGCAGGGACCCTGATGTGTGGCTTGATCCCAGGACCTGAGATCATGATCTGAGCCAAAGGCAGATACTTGACCGACTGAGCCACTAATTCTGCATTTTAAACAGGGCTTAGTTCTTGATACTTGTCATAACAAAATGTTAGCTTTATACAGTAGAAGATGTACAGTCACTTAAAATCTATAGTGGCAGAGTTTGCTTAATAGCTTCATCCTTCTTGTTGGTCCTTTGAACCCAGACCCAAGACACCCCCACTAGTGGACAGTGTGGTGTAATAGAGTCATGGGTATAAGGGCTAGAGATCTGGGTTCTTGTCACAAATGTGTAACTGGCTATTTCACCTAAACTAGTCCCTTAATCTGAGATGGTGATAGTAACAGCTAGGTTCAGCTAGGTTCCAGTAGCGTGCGGTACAATATAGCACATCCTGACTACCTTCTCTCTGCAAGGCGTGGGGCTGAGCATGCGAATATTAATAAGAAATAGTCTCTGGCCTCTAGTGACAAGGTTAAAAAAAAACAGTTTATGCATCTAGTAGCCTTCTGACCCTGTTGATGTAATTTCATTTCTAGAACTGTTTCCGGAACTAAACATTTTTTTTTTTTTTAAGATTTTATTTATTTGACAGAGAGAAACACAGCCAGAGAGGGAACACAAGCAGGGGGAGTGAAAGAGGGAGAAGCAGGCTTCCCGCCGAGCAGGGAGCCCGACGTGGGACTCGATCCCAGATCTCCGGGATCATGACCTGAGCCGAAGGCAGTCGCTTAACCAACTGAGCCACCCAGGCGCCCCTGGAACTAAACTTTTAAAGCTATAACCATACTTACTGTTGGGTCCATGATCCTTCCATATTTAATTAAATTAAAGTTGCTTAATTAAAGACATAATCCTTACACCTCTCGCATAAGGTGCTACCAGAGAACTGGCATCTATTGTGCCGGAGGAACTCCCTTCTCCACTATGGTCTTGGATTTGTCTCACTCTTGGATTGTGTAGCTGGTGATGGTGATACTAGACGAAAAGAGAGCAGATCCTCAGGTTGGTTACTCTAATCCTGTCATCCTTCCTCCCTGTAGTTACTGGTATCTTGGGCCTTCATTTTCTTTTATTAAGATTCCCCCATTTCCTCTTTTTCTCAAGTTTTTAGGTTTGTAAGTAGAGTGAAATAGCCGTAATTCTTCACTGGTGTCCCATTCCCTGCAGGATTAGATACAAATTCCTTAACACAACAATTCCTAGCAGCTCTAGAATAGAAGTGGAGAAGGAAAAAGCATGATCATGGTTTTTCTTTGCCACCAGGAAAAGGGTATATGCAAAGGAATGCTTGACCTCATATATTATTTAGGCATGGGGTGTGTGGCTGGCTCAGTTAGAGGAGCATGTGACTCTTGGTGTTGGGGTTGTGAGTTCAAGTCCCACGAGGGTAGAGATTACTCAATAAATAAATAAACTTAAAAAATAAATTATTTAGATTTGATGAGGAAGGGAGTGAGGCTGAAGGAGTATAAAATTAGGGAGAAAATAGTCATCAAGGTCTGGAGGTCTTGATGATTCATATTCTAGGCTGGGGTAGTAATGCAGTGAGAGAGCTCAGATGTTGGGAGGTTATAGGTAGAAAGCAGGAGATTCACATTGAACATTTTAGAAGTAGAACAGTCCTGCATGGTAAGTTCCAGTTGTGCCTGAGAGTGAGTTTGATGGAATATAGTGGAGATTGAATTGAGTAGATTGAGAAACTACAAGACAGGCAGTTCATGTGATTGAAGTCAAGCAGGAGAACAACAGAGCTGAATGAGATGCCAAAGACTCTTATGAAAACAGAGTAACAGAGGAGAGGAGTGGCAGTAGAAAGTAGTTCAAAGGATCAATGGGTTTCTCAAGATGGTGAAGAAATAATGAGAGTACCTCTCAACTCCTCACCGTATGGTTTATAGGTAGTGAAATATATCCACTGACAAAGATATAGAGCTTTTAGTACTCCAGGAAAAGCCATGTCTCTATTAAAGCCAGAGCCTAGAGGGAATGTTCTGTGAGTTTTTAGAACACTTAACACACTGTTTTGTAATGACTAATTTATGTATATGTTTTCCCACTAGACAGTACCCTCTAGAGGTAGGGGCCTGTGTTTTAGTCATCTCCCAGCCCAGCATGTCTCCCACCACTGAGCCTTCTGTTATATTTTATTCTTTGAGATACTTCTTGTGTGTCTTGGAATAATTTGTGTACCTATATTATCCCTCTACTAGATTTGTTCATTGACTCATTCATTCATTTATTCAACAACCATTTATTGAGCACCTGCTATGTGCAAGGCTGGGTGTGATAAACACAGAAAAATAGTAATTATTACTATAGCTAACACCTATTATATATATACATATACATATACATATACATATACATATACATATACATATATATATGTATATATATGTCTGGTAGCAGTTTCATTTGCCTTATATATTTATTTAACCATTTGAGGGACACCTGGGTGGCTTAGTCATTAGGCATTTGCCTTCAGCTCAAGTCATGATCCCAGGATTGAGCCCTGCATCGGGCTCCCTGCTCTGTGGGAGGCCTGCTTCTCCCTCTCTCCCCCTGCTTGTGTTCCCTCTCTTGCTGTCTGTCTCTCTCTCTCTCTGTCAAATAAATAAATAAATAAAATCTTGAAAGAAAGACCCCATTTGACCATAGAATCCATGCTTTTTCCATTAATGTGCGTGGCCTTTGGATGAGGGTGCCCTAAATATACTTCCTTACTCATCTTGACATCCTCAATACTAAATGGAAAATTTTATGTTCTGTATTTGGTGGTGGTGAATTGTATAGTTAGATAGAAACGAGGTTTTTGTTGGCCACCAAAGCCCTAGCATTATGGTAGGCACTCAAGTGTTCTGTGAATTAGTGTTGATTTACTGAGAAAAAATTTCCTTTTGTTTTGAGGTTGAATGTGGATCGCTGTCTACAATTAAATAAAAACATTTATATTTGCAAGCCATATCTCTTTACCTGTGCATTTCCTTTTACAGATTTATTCTTTATCTATTGGGAAAAACAGATAACTGTATGTTTTCTTTGATACATGGACCACTTTCTAAAATAGACTTGTGCCCTAAGAATATATTCTGTCTAATGAGCTTTTCCTACAACTAGGAACAAACTGTATTTCATTGGTCATTAATCCTGAAATACTCAGTGCTACAAATTTTGGTATTGAAACTACTAAATTCATACTCATTGGAGGCACAGTTTCAAGGAAATACTTGGATAATTATGCACCTACAAGTTATGCCGCTGTCCATGGGTAATTTACATCCTGCAGAAATATAGAGCTTCCACAACTTTACCGTAATTACTTACATATTCATTGCAAATAATGATGTAACGGATTTTTAGAGGCTGTGCATAAGAGAACCAACAAACTGAGACGCAAAACAAGTTTCCACCCCTTCTTTCCAAAGCTATAGTTAATCACTTGAACACTATCCAATGTAGCAGAAAGCTGGCAGACTTTTCTTTGCAGCAGGCTATGTAAAAATGTTGATAATTTACAGCTTATTATGCCATGCAAACGACTGTGTTCTCAGTGTAGGAGAGTGAGAAAATACGGCTGTGAAATTACTGAACTCCCCTTTGTTAGTTGTTTACTGGCAACAGTGGAAGGAGTCTTTGCACTTAAAATGCATTTCTGTATTTAATTTTATATCATTCAGTTCAGGATTTTTTTTAAATGAGAATTTACTTTTTCTCTCTCTTTGTAGATAGACCAGGGCAGTTTTAATTTAACAAAAACAGTAAGCTGAAAAATCAGAATTGCTTGGGAATTTCAGTGCAATAGTAGTAAATTATGAGGGTTTAGTTCAATTTATGGTTTAAATTATGCAAAATCCGTCCTTTTTTTTTTTTAAGATTTTATTTATTTGGCAGAGAGAAACACAGCTAGAGAGGGAACACAAGTGGGGAGAGTGAGAGAGGGAGAAGCAGGCTTCTGGATTCCAGGATCATGACCTGAGCCTAAGGCAGACACTTAACTACTGAGCCACCCAGATACCCCAAAACCCATTCTTTTTGACACCCCTGCATTGTTTCATAGCTTGTTATTTAATGTACCTGATGCAGAGTTGTTTGGCTGGAAGTTCATCTTCTTCAGGAACAATGAGAGGGGGTAGGCAAGGTAACCAGGACCTCTTTGTAATCCATTGAACATAACCACCCGTTTTCGGTTTTTTCTTAGCATTTTCTCATTTTACTGATTCCCCTCTTAGATTTATAAAGCCCCTGAAGTCAGGTACCACATAGTCTTTTGTGGTTTACATTCTCTCTGTGCCTGGTGTGCTATTGGCAACTTAACCTCAATAAGTATGCCTAAGACCATGACCTCCAGTTTGGTGGGAAGGTAGCTCCTCTTTGAAAGACTAGCTGAGGCTCCCTTTTAGATGCTACCTACACTTTACAGGGAGGCTTTTAGTGAAGGAAGTTCCTAAGAGAGCCAAGTAAAAACACAGGAACTGTTATTTAAAAGTCCACAGTCTTTATCCTTCTAATTCTTCAACTCTAAATGGGTGTAGAGCTTTCTATTTAGTTTACACTTCCCTGAAGATAAAAAGAGAAGAAAAATTTATATTTAAATATTTAAAACATTCATACAGCATGTTTAATTTTTCTGTTCTCCTGTTTGTTTTAGAATCAGTTTAGAAGCTGGGGACTTTCTGGTTCTTATTAATCACATACTATTTTTTTTTCCATAACAAATAATCAGATATTGAGTATATTTACATGGGAATTTTTATACATCTGCAATTCGTATATTTTTGAGAAATAATGAATTATTATCGCAGAGAAAATGGGATTGTTATGCCAATATTGAAGCATTGTCATTGTCCTCTTCAAGGAACTTTTTAGTATAAAAATTTGTATTTTACAACCACACAGAATTTTTCTACTTCAATCCTTTTTTTTTCTTTTTTAAGTTAAATATTACAATAGCCTTCAACTCATCTGTGATTGTGGCAAAGTCAAAAATTGAGTATAATGATTTATTCTGTTTTCTTCTTTTCTTGGGATGGGGAGGCTAGGCAAAGACCTGAAATGTGCTGGAGGCCAGCCCTGTGGGTGGGAAGATGGGGTGCCTAACACTACTCTCCACTGACCTCTTCTGGCCTCCTGTTAAATGTGGTATTGGAATGGACAGCGACTCTCTTAGAATGCCTTGGGGAGAGAAAGCGGATGGCCAAGGAAAAGTAGGGGGAAATCAGCTAGTGTAGATAGACTGGATTGATAGCCTCCTAACCTCTTTCATATCCTTTTGCTATTCTCCCACCCTCCTATAAAAAAGAATCTGCTTAGCAAACACACTTTGTAGGTAAAATAATAATTACTTAGTTTTTCGTTTTATTAGGTACACTTACAACTGACAATCTGAATATCTGATGACCATGAGATAATACTATCACATCTTATCAGGGCATACAAAGCTAAGGAAAATTGAAGTATTAACAGATGTGCCTTTATCCAGAGGTGAATGAATGACTTCTTAGGCAATTTGGAAAGGGGAAATACCTCTGTGAAGAATTCTCTACCTACTATGAGGAATTCTTAAAGATCTAGGAATTTGGGCACCTGGGTGGTTCAGTTGGTTGAACATCTGCCTTTGGCTCAGGTCATGATCTTGGGGTCCTGGGATTGAGCCCTGTGTCAGGCTGCCTGCTCTTCTCTCTCTCCTTGTACCTCTCCCCACATATTATGCTCTCTCTTTCTTTCTCAAATAAATAAAATCTTGGGGAAAAAAACACAAAGATCTAGGAATTCCAGAGGCACCTGAGTGGTGTAATCCATTAAGCGTCTGACTCTTAGTTTCAGCTCAGGTCCTGATCTCAGGGTCCTGGGCTTGAGCCCCTGTGCCAGGCTCTGCACCCAGCATGCAGTCTGCTTGGGATTCTCTCTCTTCTTTCCCTCTGCCCCCCTGCCCACCTTCTAATATATATATATATTATATTTTTTTTTAATTTTTATTTTTTTTATTTTTTTTGGGGGGGTAATGAATGTAGGAACTCCAGACAGGGAGCCACTGACCTAGATAGTCTCATCAAACAATGTGTGCTCAAATTGTTTTGTTTCTAGAAATGATGACCATTACTAATTTAGTGCCATTTCCAGACAATAAAAGCTGATCCCTCTGTTATTGTTATAAATATATGTATTGCTATAAATGATGTTTACTGTATCAAACTTTTCTTTATACACACAGAATAAAGAGGTAGAGTTATAACCCAAAGTCCTGGTGGTTTCTAACACAGAGCTCCCCACTTTCCTAAAACTGGGAAGTCAGGCAGAGTTTTACTCTGTGTACTATCTTTGAGGAGTGCATGGTCATCAAATCTAATACTCAAACATCTTTACATTTAATATAAATAGGTCCATCACATGGGGCGTGGCTCCATCAGTTAAGTGTCTGCCTTCGGCTCAGGACATGATCCCAGGGTCCTAGGATCAAGCCGTGCATCGGGCTCCCTGCTTAGTGGGCAGTGGGGAGTCTGCTTTTCTCTCTCCTTCTCTCTATGTGCTCTCTCTCTCTCTCTCTCTCTCTCTCTCTGTCTGTCTGTCTTTCCCTCTCCCTCAAATGAATAAATCTTTGGAAAAAATTCTTTTTTAAGTATCTGATTACACTGCACTGTACTGGGTACCATACCAAAAGAATTAAATCAGTCTACTCTCTGTCCTTTAGAAGTTTATTATCTCTAACATGTACTTTGAAAATACACATACAGTACATCATAGACACATGTATTAGACATATAACACATCATAGTTCATACAGTTTAGGGAGAAAAAGACAAGGATACTTCCCTCATTTGTGGAGATAAAGATCAATTAGAATAGCCAATGAAATTCAGATTGTGATCATGTCAGGTTATTCAGTCAGACTTACATGTTCCATTTAATTAACACTAAATAGATAATACATTTATCCACTCTGAAATTTGATTTACTATACATGGACCTGACCAGGCAATGTATTCCTTAAGATTAAATTTTCAAAATCTAAAACATGGTTGTCTGAACTGTTCTAGAATTTGTTTGCAGACTTTATTTCATAAAGCCCATCATTCCAACTTAAGGATGTTTTCTTCTAATCTGGGCCAGTATTTAGAAGCGAGTCCTTAAAATGGTATATTCTGATGATCTGAGGTGAACAGTCCCACTTCAGCCCCTCACTCTCCACTTCTCCACATTCCCAGCATATTTCTCCCTTGCTATTCCCTATTGGGTCAAATTACCCTTTAGGTCCCACTTTAGGAGCTTTCTTTGGAACTCCTTCCCTTATTCCATCAAGATTAGGGTAAGGTCCCTTTCCTCTGGGCTCCCTTGAAACTCTGTGTTTCCTTCTAGGGTAGCAGTTATTACCCAAATTAAAATCATTTATTTGGTTTGCTCTCTAAACCCTTCACTGATCTGGTTGGCCATCAGCTTCTTGAGAATTGAGCTATGGTTTTATTCCTTTTTTTCTTTTTCTGGATGCATTCTTAGAGCCTATCACAGACTTTGACATGTGGCAGGCACTTCATTAAAGAGAAGCAAGGGATTCTTGAATATTGACTATAATTGTAGGCTGTTGATAATAACATATGGAGAAACTATTTTGGAAATATTGTCCTAATTGTAATGAATTTGAACAGGTCATTAACAAACAGTCAGGACTTCAGAAGATCTTTTTGCTATAACAGATGCTGTTAATCGGTTATCTGGTGATTTGACAAAATCTATTAAGTAGGTATTATTTAGCAGTATCTATTTTAATTTTTGTAACTTACTCCACGATCTCCCCTCTTGACCAGACCTTTCTAGTTATAGCATAGCCCAAATCCCAATTTGTTAGATATCAATAAATGTGGGTTTGCCACAAAGATGAGAAACTCGGTTATCTTTTTGAGAAAATAAGTATTTATAGCAATAAGTGAATTTATAACCAAGTTGAGCACAAAAGCAGAGTAAAAAATGTTTAAAAATAAATTGATGTAAATGAGGCATTTGAAAATATAGGTTGGTGCTTCATCATTAACTTTAATTTTGTGACTTTTGTCAGTTGATGTCACAACCTTAGTGTTATTTTTAAAATAGTTTTTTTTAGGGGTATTAATTAAGTAATGTGGTGTTTGCTTATTTCAAACAGTCTGTCTTTGTTCCTGTCAAAGCCATGCTGGCAGGGCATTGCTTTCTTTTCCCTTTTATTAATATTCTGTGTTAGATAATGGTTTCGCAAATAATAGATTCCAAGGACCTTTGATCCACCATTACTGTAAAATAAAATACAACTTAATTTTTTTTCTGGGCATAATGGTTTTAACCTTGTGTACTAATTTGACTGTGCTTGTGGGGGCAGATCCTTAAATGAGACGCAAATGAAGGAAAAATTGCTAATGCTGCCACTGTATATCTAATGAGCACTGTGTAATAAACCATAACCTCTTCGACATTTCTCTGGAAAGCAGCATGATTATTTTGGATGGCTAGCCCTTTGTGGATGGCTCATTACCGTCTGGCATAATATGTATTGATAGAGACTGTAATTGTCAACTCCTATTTGACATGCTGCCTCTAATAAATATGGCTTGTATCACTGGAACCTACTAATGGTTATAGGGGAAACTGTAATTAAAGAAAAAAATTATATATATTTTAGGTTTAAAAATAGTATATATGTTTATAAAATGTCTCTGTAGAGGATTGTCCACTCACCATCCTCCAGGCCCCCACCGTTGCAGCTTCTTGTCTTAGAGTATTTGAAGCTTCCCCTGAGGATTGGTACTTTTTCATCAGTATAGGGCCAACATGTAACAAGACCCGAGTGTGTGTGTGTGTGTGTGTGTGTGTGTGTGTGTGTGTGTGAGAGAGAGAGAGAGAGAAAGAGAGAGACAGAGAGAGACAGAGAAACAGAGACAGAGACACAGAGACAGGGAAGAGATTTTCCTCCACACTTAAGGAAAGCATTCTTATTGACAAAGAAATAGCAGTATGAAAAGTCCTTCTATGTATGTAAAAGATCCATGAGACTTTAGTTTATACTGCTGGATTCAACTCATGAAGTTAATGCTTTATATATAGCCAGATAGTCTCATATTATTCACCTTTTCCATGGTTTTCTTTAATTTTATTTTTTTCTAAACTTACTCTCATTTTGTTATAAGAAATTTATGTTCTTTCGGGGCGCCTGGGTGGCTCAGTTGGTTAAGTGACTGCCTTCGGCTCAGGTCATGATCTGGAGACCCGGGATCAAGCCCCACATCAGGCTGCCTGCTCGGCGGGAAGCCTGCTTCTCCCTCTCTCACTCTCCCTGCTTGTGTTCCCTCTCTAGCTCTGTTTCTCTCTGTCAAATAAATAGAATCTTTAAAAAAAAAAAAAAAAAAGAAAGAAAGAAAGAAAGAAATTTATGTTCTTTGGTAGGAAAAAAATACGAAAGAAACCATATTAATGTGGAATATGAATCACAAGGATATTAAAGACCTGCAGAATACCTTACATAATATTTAGGCTTGAAAAAATGTAAATCAGAGATTAGAGCTGGATCTACCTCATGTTATAAAACAAATGTAGGCCTAGTCATTTTGTGTCTGAAAATGTAGAATTGGAATTCTAGAGAAAAATATTTTTAAAGATTTTGTTTATTTATTTATTTGAGAGAGACAGAGCATGAGCAGGGGGGAGGGGCAGAGAAAGAAGCAGACTCCAGGCTGAGCAGGGAGCTCGTTGTGAGCCTGGATCTCAGAATCCTAAGATCATGACTTGATCCAAAGGCAGATGCTTAACTGACTGAGCCACCTAGGTGCCCTGAGAATAGTATTTTTGTTACACATTGTGTAATTGTGATAGATTCTAAACTTCTAGACAAGGTTTGCTTTATATACATAGCACATGACTTTTATGAAATGGAATCTTCAGCGTAGCACATGAAATCAGAACATGGACAAATGTTTGTATTTCCTAGAGTAGGTCTAGAAAATGGTATAAAAACGTAGGCAACTCAAGTTTCTTCTCAGCAATGTGAAATTTGATATCATAATTTTCATTCTAAGGAAATAGAGTCCTATTTTTACCATTCTCAGGGAGAGAACTAGGTGTTGGGAGAGCATGGCTGTATTCATCTACCCAAGATTTTAAGTCCTGGTCCTATTGGTTTGTCTAGGCAAATTTCTTGACCTTTCTGAGCTTCCATGTACTCGTGTAAAAATAGGGACAATACCACCTACCTACCACAGCTATTATAAGAATCATTTGTAAGAATGGGGGCTCCTGGGTTTCAGTCAGTTGGGAGTCTGACTCTGGATTTCAGCTCATGTCATGATTTCAGGGTCATGAGATCGAGCCCCGCTTTGGGCTCTGTGCTCAGTGAGGAGTCTGCTTGAGAATCTCTCCCTCCCTCCCAAGATAAATAAGTAAATCTTTAAAAGAATCATTTGAAAGAACATGAAGCACTTAATGCAGTACTTTTGGTATCAACTAGATATTCAGTAGACATTATACTTCTTTTTTTTGCCCTTTTATTCTTGCTTTTTCCTTCTGCCCCCCACAGATGACCACATTTCTAATCTGGTATATTCTGTACTTTCTCAAGGGTGTCCTGTCCATGAAACACAGAGTTTTAATTTTGTTAGCTCATAATTAATAGCCAATACTTATTAGCATCCAGACACCATTCTAATTGTCTTACGTGCATTAACCCACTGAATCCTCACAGCGCCCGTAGAGATTATCTTCCCCATTTCACAGATGAAAAAAAACTGAAGCATATAGAGGTGAAACATCTTGCCCAAAGCGACGCATTTGATGGGGCCAGGATTTGAAGCCACGCATTCTAACTCCAGAGCCTCAGCTCTTAGCCACCAGCTATATTGTCTCTGCAGTTCACCTCTTCTCATAGCACTAAGACAAAGGGAAAGAGTAGGTAGGGTTCTAGAGAGGCCTGGTCTGTCTTCCTTTGTAGGGCTAAATTATACTTAAATGGACAAAGCCAACATAGCAGTGAGGGAATAAATGAGCATTTCTGGGGAGGATAGATGGTAAACCATGTGGAGGAAAAAGTGCCTATGCTGTAGGATGCCAAGAAAAGGGGCAACTGAGTCATGACTAGTTTTACACTAGACCTGCCAGCAAATACCAAGTATTTCCTCAGCATGGAACACCAAGTCTGCCCCTCTTCATCTCATTAACTCTTTCCTATTCCTTAAGGCACAGCTGAATCCTCATCTTCTCTAGAAAACCTTCCCAGACCTCCAGGCTGAGCTGAGTTCCCATTTCCTGGGTTCCCATACACACTGCACATAAGTATCTGCAAACATTAGCGGTCATGGTGGAAATAGCTGCCATGTACTGAGCACAGACCATGTGCCAGGCGGCACACCTATTAGCTCATTTGTGTCCCATGACAGTATTAAAGAGTCAGTAGTGGTGTCCCCTTTATACAGATGAAGACAGTAAGATCGAAGGTGGACACCTGGGTGGTTCCGTTGGTTAAGTAGCCGCCTTTGGGTCCTGATCCCAGACTCCTGAGATCAAGTTCCGCATCAGGCTCCCAGCTCCATGGGGAGTCTGCTTCTCTCTCTGACCTTCTCCCCTCTCATGCTCTCTGTCACTCTCTCTCTCTCCCAAATAAATAAATAAAATCTTAGAAAGAAAGAAAAGAAAAAGAAAGCTCAGAGGTGTTAAATTATTTAGCCAAGATCACATCGCCAGTAAGCAGCAGCTCTGGGATTTAAACCGGGTCTTTCTTACTCCAAACATATAACTGCAGTATGTTTACCATACTTCATTGACATTATCTACTTTTGTCTTTCTCCTAATCAGATTACAAACCCTTCAAGGACTGCACTGTCTTATTTATTTTTTACCCCAGATTCTGTCAACACTGTGCTTTAGAAAAGAAAAAGACTATTAAAACATGCTTATTTTTGCTAAATGTACTTGAATTTTAAATGTGTTTTTAATGAGCAGAGTTTAGTATAATTTTCCTTTGACTTAATATATTATTAAACTGTACAAAACATACAGATAGAGCTGGGTAGATCTTATTGCTTAGGGTTTTGTTTTTTTTTTTAAGATTTTATTTATTTATTTGAGAGAGAATGAGAGAGAGAGAAAGAGCATGAGAGGGGAGAAGCAAACTTGATGCGAGACTCGATCCCAGGACTCGAGGATCATGACCTGAACCGAAGGCAGGGGCTTACCCAACTGAGCCACCCAGGCTCCCTTGCTTTAGGGTTTAAATCAAGTATTACATGAAGAAATGTTTGTAATTAATAACTTAATAAGTCCCCAACAAAGAGTAATGCCATATACTAACTCAATATATATAATAATAGACTAATTATAAGTTCTTTGTAGAAATACGAAGAAATCAAACTGCTGGTGTTCAGGGATTTCAGAATGAAAGCCACCTACCTTTAGCTCCCCGAGGAACAACCCAGCATCGTTTCCTTTCCCAAGTGCTGGGAAAGGAAGGCGTCAGTCCCTTCTCTAAGGCTTCAGTCCCTTCTCTCAGGATTCCTGACTCAGTCCTTTCTTGTGGAGAAGGGCTATGGTAGGGCAAGACCTTTGCAATGAAAAGCAGTTCAATTATGAACTGTTTAAATTATTACCTAAACTTAAGGCCCCGGAAGGCTGAACTGTGGGTACATTTTTATCTTTTAACAGGGCTTGCGAAAGGACAAGGCAGACTATCTCTTGTATCCTCCCCTGATAAAGTCTTCGCTGTATTCTTTTCTTTAGAATGAGAATGAAGACAAAGAGCTAAGTTAGCTTATTCATTTCTCTGCTCTCTTCAAACTGAGTTAATTCTATCACACCACTCTGATTAATATGTAGGTCTCTGTTCTGGACCACAGCAGGGCACTTGTGTCCAGATGTAAGTGTGCTGGTGAAATCAGGTAATATAATGACATGACGTTCTTATAATTAACTGGCTGTGAATATTTGACTTTGGTGCCTAAGCCCCAGCTGTTAACTCAGTTTCTTCATATAGGTAACCTAAGTTAAGCAAAATATAAATAGAAGTTAACTTTCTTTTGTTTCTGTGTGAAAATGACTCTTTGACAAATAGTAGCAATTCAGTCATTTTGGTCTCTTTCATTTATCCAAGTCATCTGGGGTTGTGGCCAGAAGATGAAGGGTGTTCTGGACTTCTCTCCTTTCTTGTATTGTTCTCATTTCTTTTCTTCTCACCCCCGTCTGAGGGGAGACACCCATGCCTTTGTCCTAAACCTACGCTCCGCCCATATTCCTGTTTCTGTCTGCTGGCTGCAGTCTCTCTCCAACCATTCCAGGACAGCTGCGGACTCTGTTCATTTTCCGGCAGGGGCAGTGAGCCCTGATGGGACCAGCGGCGGGCGGCAGTGAGCTGTCTGCAGAGTCCCCCACTTGCCCCCCACCCAGCACTGCTGTGGCAGCCCCGTGGGGCACCAGTCGTGGCGAGAAGCTGCATCCTTGCCTTCATTGAGCTTGGTGTCGCTCTTCCAAGTGAAGCCCAGCTCTCCTGTCACCTCTTCCATGGAGCCTTCCCATTTCTCCCCCCGAATATATTCCTAGGGTCTGACCCACAAAAATAATTACACATTAATAATTTTGTACATGGTAATGATAATCAGATAATCCAGGTTGACCTTTCTGTTTTTATTCTGAATTTTAAGTCATAATCAAAATATTTGGTTTGTAAAGCTTTTTCCCATAAATTAACTCAGTCGGCTATTTCATGGTCATGAAATTTTTGTGTTATGATGAACATATTTTAGCTTGTTGTAATAGGACTACATGTAATCAGAATTGAGTGTTTATTAAATGGCTCTTTTTTTTCTTATTTCTTTCTGCTGGTCTTTGACTTCCAAATTGGCTTGTGAACCATTTAGGTAGGCTGAGCAGGGAGCCCAGTGCAGTACTCAATCCCAGGACTCTGGGATCATGACCTGAAGGTAGACACTTAACAGACTGAGCCACACAAGTGCCCCAAGTATCAAATGTTTTTAGTGGTGGAAGTTGGTGGCTCAAACTCAGATATTTTAGGTTTACCTTATTTCTTGCAGCCTTCCTAATTTTAAGCTTATTCACAGATAAATTCATTTGTGAAGAAAGGAGTCAGTACTTTTAAAATAATTACTATAGGGTTAGAATACTCTTTAAGTGATTGGACTTGCCTGGAAGAACGTCTAAGAATGCAGACAGGTGAAGAAACCATAATGTGGACATAAAAATGAACCAGACCTGTACCTAGGGAAGATGATAATGGTAGCAGAGGGCCAAGATGATTAAATGTGGAAATGTGTAAAGGCATGAATGGCAAGATAAAACCCACAGAAGTGGAAACAGATCAACTTACTTGGAAAATTAAAGGGACATTATGCAGTTTGGTCAGAATAAGCACGACAGTCAAGGTGACCACATTCTCAACTGTCTGTTTCCAAGACAGTCTTGGGGAGCAGAAGTGTCTGTCTCTGAGTTGGATTATATTAGATGAGTTTCATGTTCTCTATGTAATTCTTTAAATCCAGATGTCTTTAAGATACTGCATGTTATTTCAGTTGAAAGCTAGAATAAAATGTTTGCTGACCGGTGTGTGTAGTTGTATGCCTTTACAAAGTTAACATATTTTCTGAGTTGAGCAGGGGACATTTTCAGATGTCTCTGTTTCTGTTTATTATTTTCTGTCCCTGCCAGGCTTTCAGCTAGAGAGCAGGATTCTGATGTGTTTATGATGGGAAGGTGGCACCAAGCACCGTGACTGGCCCGTCCCGTCCCGGGAGTTCACAACATACAGGATTGGTGGAACCTTGTGCACATTTGACCCTTCTAGAGAGCATTTTGTCGTGTTTTTTTTTTTTTTTTAATGTATGCTCTTTAAATGTGTGCATGTTTTGTACATATTTTAGGAAGCTATAATACTCCCTCTCCCACAAGTAGAGATGAGCAGTGCAGATCCAGAAGCCCGGCATGAGAAGCCATGATTAGACTCAGGGGAAGGGAGAGAGCACTGCGGGGAGGAGAAAGCACAGTAGTTCGGCCAGGTTCAACTGTAGAAAGGTGTTGGTTTTGTTTCCTGTGTCCCTGTCTCCCCACAGGACTTGATCATCAACCACCTCCAGTATCTCCTGCCCTTTTGTTGTTATCTTGCTTCTCCCCATCAAAACCTGTGGAAATAATCATGAATCATTTATACTTTAGGGTGAATTAAATTTATCTAAACAGTTCTTATCAGAAAGCTCTGGTTTTAAATTCTGGCTTTATTGCCTACAAGCTACAGAACCTTACAAGTGAGTTCATCTCCCCCCATGCCTTAGTCTTGGGTTCCTCTCATTTGCAAAGAGGACAAGTAACACTGAGGTTATTTGAAATAGGTAGCAAGTGGTTTCATGTTTTGTTTTTGAAAAGATAAGGTATCAATATGAGAAAAGGTATTTTCTTTGCTCATAAAATAAATATATCGGCTGTAGAAGAAAACGCACTGGATGGGAATTAGGACATCTGGATTTTAGTTCTTGCATCTACAGCTTGTATGTAGCAATCTGTGGAACCCTACGTAATTCAGGAGACCTTTCTGACTTGCTGGTTCTTCATCTGTTACATAGATGTGTTAGTCTAGATCAGTGGAAGATTTATAGAAGAATTTCAAGGGCTGGTCATGGGTAGGGTGGGGGGGAAGGGGGCCAGGGATGGGGCTAGAGGGAGAGGGAAGGATTGCCTATCACTAAGGGAGGCATCCAAAAGGCTGGGGGACTGTAGTCTATGCCAAGCCAGGGCACCCTCACAAGAGTGGCCACAGTGGTATAGTGGGAGACTCTCTGCCACCACGGGCTATTATCTTGGTGCTCTGTAGGCAGTTCACTTCTGACCTATACCAACCAGATAGTTGGGATGTAACGTTTCCTCTAGAGATTTATTTAGAAAGGTGAATTGATTTAAAAGCAGTAATGGTTAATATTTATGGAGCACTTGCTGTGTAAAGGTATCATTCTAAGAACAGTATATACAGTTGTTTAAGCCCAGGACACAGACACTTGTGCTGTTGTTATCTCCATTTTACAGATGAAAGCACTGGTCCCTGAGAGCAGTCAAGCAAATTTTTTAAGATCACTAAGTGGCAGAGCTGGGACGTGGATCTCAGCAGGATGGCTCCAGAATCTGCATTCACTAGCTTTTTGCTGTATGATGGCTCTAGACAAAATCCTAAAAGAGGATTTAAAGATAAGATTTAAAGAAAAACCTAAGTATGTAAGAATACATGTGGTATCACACGAAAATAACAAAAGTGACACACAAATAACTAAAGTTGATAAATGCTGCTTTAGAACATTGCCTTTAGCAACTCCCTGATAACCCCTAATTTAAGATTCCCTGGAGAAAGAATCTGAGTGTCCTTGATTGGGCCAGGGTCACCCAGCCAGGGTAGGAGAAACTGAGGGCCACACAGAACAGACATGGAAGCTGTGGCTCACCATATGGTCTTGCACAGGGATGGAGAGGCATTTCCAGAGAAAACTAAATCATTATCAGGGCAGTCACCCTAGAGGTACCCACCACAATAAGCAGTTGGCTAAGTCTGGGCTGACTTCAGGACATTAGTTAAAATTGTTTTTCTTTACCAGATCCCTGACGGGAAGCATATATTGTTGTCATTTCAGAGACTCATGGAGAAATCATAGACTGTCACAAACCAAATCATTTATCTTTTTGTTTTAAAAATAGAATAGCCTAGGGGCGCCTGGGTGGCTAGTCATTAAGCCTGTGACTGTTGGTTTTGGCTCAGGTCATGATCTCATGTGTTGTGAGATTGAGCCACGCATCGGACTCCATGCTCAGCGGGGAGTCTGCTTGAGATTCTCTCTTTCTGTAGAAAATAAACAAATCTTTAAAAAAATAATAAAAATAGAATAGCCCACTTAGAAATATATTACACAATTTTAGGTGATACACTTTTTGACCCTGTTATTTCACTTCTAGGGGCATATCCTATGAAAATACTCCAACATAGGCACATAAATACATGTATGAGGATGTTCACTGCAGCATTGTTTATAATAGAAGATAGGAAGTGACCTAAGTATTTATTAGTGGAGTCTGGAGAATATTATGGTACATCTATGCTATGAATAAATATCAATCATTAAAAAGAGTTAGGTGGTCAAAAAAAAAATTAGGGTGGTCCTATATATAATGATAAGATTCTTGCAACTCTGAGTAAGAGTTGAGTAAAGCAGTTTACTGTATATATGATATGAACTCATTTTTATTGGAAAATGCATAGCATTTGCTCTGTTTGTAAATGCATTTGCTGTATGTTTATAAACATATGTTTAAATCATATAGCAAAAGTCTGAAGGAAAATATGCTAAGCTATAAGAAAGATAACTTCTAAGGAAGGAAGCAGGATGGAGGTGTGGTGAACCTGGTGGAGCCCCATAGAAATAGAATTTTAAATTTTCTATAGCCACACCAAAAATATAAAAGGAAACAAATGAGTGAAATTAATATTAATATTTTATTTAAGCTAAAATAGCTAAAATATTTCAACATATCATCAATGTAAATTACTTATTACTGGGATTTTTTAAAAAATTTTTTGGAACGAAGTCTTTAATGGTCATAGAAATCTAGATTTGGAACAGCAATGTATCAAGTGCTTGATAGCTACATGTGGTTAGTGTCCACCATTTTGAACAGGGGAGCTCTATAGACTTTCATGTTGTTTCGATTGTTTTACAGTAAATGCTTTCATCTGACTTGTACGCTGTATTTTTCTAAGTAGACCATCCATAGCTGTGGTGTTTTAAAAAGTTGAGTTTTAGGGATGCCTACTTCTCCCTTTCCCTCTGCTGCTCCCCCTGTTTGTGCTCTCTCACTTGCTCTCTCTTTCTGAAATAAATTAATAAAAGCTTTTTTTTTAAGTTGAGTTTTAATCTCACCTTTTAATCTTTATCACTTTTCTGTGAAACAAATTTGGATGGCACACTTATTTCACTTGAAATCAGTAGCTGTTGTGGATTTCCATCCCAATGAACACTAAGTCTATATTGGGATTAAATAAAGTGATATAATTTGAAAGAATAAATAGAGATACCTTTTAATGACATCTAAATTATAACTCACAGACTTTTTTTTTAAGGTTGTTTTTTTTTTTCATTTTAGAGAGAAAGAGAGCATGCAAGCAAGAGCACGAGCAGGGGGAAGGGTCGGAGGGAGAGGGAGAAGCAGACTCCCTGTTGAGCAGGGTGCCCAACATGGGGCTTGATGCTAGGACCCTGGGCTGAAATGTGAATATTCAGCTCATGACCTGAGCCAAAGGCAGACATTTAACCAACTAAGCCACCCAGATGCCCTCAACTCCACACTTTTTTATTACTTTGTATGTATGTATTACTATTTTCCTTTCAAGGCTCTGACCACCTTCAGAACATTTTCTGTTGTTTCTGTGGTTGTGAACAGAAAACACACTAAAGAAGAAATGTGAAGGGGTGCCTGGGTGGCTCAGTTGGTTGAGCGACTGCCTTCGGCTCAGGTCATGATCCTGGAGACCTGGGATCGAGCCCCACATCAGGCTTTCTGCTCAGCAGGAAGCTTGCTTCTCCCTCTCTCAGTCCCTCTGCTTGTGTTCCCTCTCTAGCTGTGTTTCTCTCTGTCAAATAAACAAATAAAAAAATCTTAAAAAAAAAAAAAGAAGAAGAAATGTGAAGCTTCAGGGTTGCCTGGGGCATGAGGTGTGAATATAAAATAATAAGGTTTATATTTTTGTGCATAAATAAATGGTATACATTTGCCTTTCAAAGTAATTTGCTTGACAGTTATATGTGGATACCATTTTCTGCACTGATCCTTTGAAATACCTTATAGTCAGGGGCGCCTGGGTGGTTCAGTTGGTTGATTGACTGCTTTCGGCTCAGGTCATGATCCTGGAGGCCCGGGATCAAGCCCCACATCGGGCTCCCCGCTCGGCGGGAGGCCTGCTTCTCCCGTTCTCAGTCCCTCTGCTTGTGGTCCCCCTCTGGCTGTGTTTCACTCTGTCAAATAAATAAATAAAATCTTAAAAAAAAAAAAAAGAAAAAGAAATACCTTATAGTCAGTTTTTTAAAAACAAGCATTACTGGGTGCCTGGTTTCAGCTCAGGTCATGATCATAGGGTCATGAGATCAAGCCCTGTGTTGGCTTCGTACTCTGCTGCTTGTCCCTCTGTCTTCCCCTCTGCTCTCCTCGCTCTCTCTCTCAAATAAATAAATAAAATCTTTAGAAAAACAAAATAAACATGACTTTCCAACACCTACTGGATCTGTCATTTATTTGGCTTTGAAGAATGCATATATTGTGCACATTATATATTTACAGCAGATTATAATATTCTTTTTAGGAAAAGTATGTTGACATTTCCATTTTCTGTTGTTGTTCTTTATAATTGATTTCTTTAAAAATTCCAAATACTTGAAAAACTAAAATGAAAATCAAGAAACTAGCTTAAATAAAGAATGGTTCTAAATGAGCATAAGGTTTATTTTTTTAGGATGATGGAAAAGTTTGAAATTATATTGTAGGGATGGTTGACAATTTTGCAAATACTAAACTGCATTGAATTCACCTCTTAAAACAGGTGAATTTTATGATACATAAATTATATTTCAATAAAGTCGTTGGGAAAAAAAGATAAAATAGCCTTCAGTGACCATATTAAAAATGTTTATAGCTATTGCTGTAGTTTGAAAATAGGTCTATGCATGGTAACAGGAGTATTTTGTAGGATCTAATCATTCAAAGAGGTACTTGAAAATGTCATTCATTTTAAATATTCTTTCCATTTAACATTTAGATTGTATGTCTTTGCCTCTCCTGGGTAATATTTTCTATAGAGACTCACTGGCCTTTCTTTCCCCTGTGGAAATCCATTTCCTCATCTATAAAATTGAGTTAATAACTCAACTTGGTGAAGATTAAGTGAGATGCTATATAAAGATTACATTATCTGGGGTGTCGTAGGTTGTGAGCTGTGCATTGTTTACCCACCGAGTACCGCCAAGGCTTGCTTCTGTTGTCTATAGTGTAAACATGTTGGGGAGCCACTCTACTTTATACATGAAAAGACCTGGTAAAATATTTGGGGGAATATTTAGGATTTTTTTAAGACGCTTGATACCCAGGTCGATCAGATAGCCGTGTAAACAATTTAACTTGATGCATATCCATGTACAGCCTATGCCTTGACACCATTTTTCATAGGAAACAGATCTTTGCCCTTTTATGCTCACCTCATCTTCATGTTTTCCAGCCTCAGACACATTTGGTGGCCTCAGGGAAGCCGACCAAGGCTCCCTTTCCAGTCCATCACTGCCTTCTGTTACTTAGTTGGAGAGGTCTTTGCAGAATGACATTTCCCTCCTACAGTGCTTCCTGTGCCCCATTTAACACACAGCCTTCACATTTCTCCTAGGCCCTACTGCTCTCTAAAGAAGAGAAGATTTCCAACTTTAGCCTCCCGTGAAGCAATTCAGAGCTCACGGAGTCCCGGAAGTGGACCATGGGCTCAGCACTAAACTTCAGTAATGATTCAGATTCCCCTTAGTTTTGAACAAAGGCCATGATTCACAGGTGAAAACCTGCTTGTCATCTCTTGCCATCATGTGTCCTTTCTTTTATCCTTCCCAAAAGTATGTGTGCCAACTCCAATTCAACAAATACTGTTAGTTTCCTCCTATTCTCATTTAGCTCCGAAGCATTTTTTGTGTACTCTCTGGGTTGTCACTGGACTGTCACTTGGCCCAGTCGGGTGGTACCCAAGGCAGTTTTCAGAGCTCTGTGATGAATCTTCGAAGAAAGAGGTTTGTAAGAAAATGGAGGCACCAGCATGCTCTTTGTCATCAGTTCTCTAATCCTGCACCTGCCATCACGTGGAGACAGTTGATAATTATCGGAGCAGAGAGCTGAAATCCTGGACTGCATCAGAAAGAATGGGCGCTGTGGGCGGGCAAGAGACAGAATCCACACTCCAGTGGGGAGGGAGATGCATATTTTGGAAAACTTTGACACAGAATCAGATGTATTTGTGTAACCTTTTCATGTAGAACTGTGCTGCAGTCAGAGAGGGGGTTTGGGTTTTCTTCATTAAAAGCTTATTAAATGAAGAAATAGGACAGTCGTTTTGCTTCAGTAGATGAGGGTCAGGGAGGCGGGTCTGATCTCCTCAGGATATTAATGTCTGCCTTCAGCCAGGGGAAATGAGCCGTCACTTGAATTAGAGGCAGCGTTATGTGCTCATCACTAGGGATTCCCATATGTCCAGGGAGCTGCAACAGTAAAAAAATGGCAGAGCTCAGTGGTAGAGTGCAGAGGGCGCTCATTGGAATTCATGTCAGGAAGCTCAGCTCAGTCTGCCCAGAGCAAGTCTGTTTAATGTTGATCAGCTGTCCTTCTGATAAACCGAATTGATATGGGCTTTCCCTCCAAGGGCTGCCCTGACAGTGACAGCCGCAGCACCCAGATGTCTTGTTAGACTTTTCTGGTAGTCGCAGGTATTTTTAACCCCTTTTGTGATACCCAAACCAAGAAGTCCTTTTTGAGACCGAGATAAGGATGCCTAGCTACACTTTCCCTTTACTTCTCTGGCAGAGAACAACCCAGCTTAAACTCTTTTCAGAAACCAGATACTATTCGCTAGCTATCCTTTCTCCCATTTCATAATAAACATCTCGTTGACCTGCAGCATAATTAATATGTTGACAGTCAAGTGTGTGTCTAGTTATTCAAAACAATAGGTTTTTTTTTAGATGTTCTTAAATACAGTAAGTCACCTGGCTTGGTTATGCTTTATAGTTTCACAGTGTTAGTTGATCACTAAGTAGAGTCTTACTCTGTTTCTGCATAAAGAGGAAAATGTGGGCGGCTGGGTGGCTTAGTGGGTTAAAGCCTCTGCCTTCAGCTCAGATTATGATCTTAGGGTCCTGTGATCGAGGCCCACATCGGGCTCTCTGCTCAACGGGGAGCCTGCTTCCTCCTCTCTCTCTGCCTGTCTTTCTGCCTACTTGTGATCTCTCTGTGTGTCAAATAAATAAATAAAATCTTTAAAAAAAAAAGGAAAATGTATTACAGATTTTGTTTTGGTTGGCTAATTTCTAGTAATAACTGAGGTGATTCCTTACTGAATCTCAGCATCCTCTGCTTTCTCAAGTATGACTGCCGCCTCTGAAGGCAGCTCCCTTCTTTGTAGATTGGTGGACAGGTATGGAGGGAACTAATTACAGAACACATCAATACTGAGCTTTCTTTAAAAAAAAAAAAGTAAACTTCTCCCTCTCTCACTCCCCCTGCTTATGTTCCCTCTCTGGCTGTGTTTCTCTCTGTCAAATAAATAAAATCTTTAAAAAAAAAAAAAAGTAAAAAAGTAACAGTGAGGAGATGGATATATTAACTAGCTTGACCATAGTAATTATTTCAGTGTGTGTATATTTATCAAAACCTTATGTTGTACACCTTAAGTATATACAAATTTTACTTAAAAATCTAAAATATACTAAGCTTTCTTTTTTAGAAATAAATCAAGACAAGGGGCGCCTGGGTGGCTCAGTTGGTTAAGCAACTGCCTTCGGCTCAGGTCAAGATCCCGGAGTCCCGGGATCAAGCCCCACATCAGGCTGCCTGCTTGGCAGGGAGCCTGCTTCTCCCTCTCTCACTCCCTGTGTTCCCTCTCTAGCTATAAATGAATAAATAAAATCTTGGAAAAAAAAAAAAGAAAGAAATCAAGAGACAGAAGCCTTTGTGTTAAGCTGGGATTATTTTAAAATTATATTTCTGCAAAACTACCAGTGATTCAGAATTACATGTGGGATAACGTTGTTTTATTCTTATTTATTTTTAAGTAAGATCCCTGCCCACCATGGAGCCCAACATAGGGCCCCAAGATCAAGACCTGAGCTAAGCTCAAGAAGCAGATGTTCAACTGACTGAGCCACCCAGGCACCCTGGGAGAGCTTTGTTTTAAAGGTTTCTATTGAGAACTCCTGGGTGGCTCCATCGGTCAAGCATCTGCCTTGGGCTCAGGTCATGATCCCAGGGTCCTGGGATCAAGTGACGCATCTGACTCTCTGCTCAGCAGAGAGCTTACTTCTCCCTCTGCCTGCTGCTCTGCGTACTTGTGCTCTCTCTATCAAATAAATAAAAGTATTTTTATAACATAAATAAGTAAAAGTTTCTGTTGAAATACTACTTAAGGATTTTTGTCTCCCCGCCTCCACACGCACACACTTTATATTTTCATGGCATGGCAAGATTTTAACATAAATTCAGATACTGAATCTCCTTGAGTGAGACTGGCCTCTTCTCTGAACTCTAACTTACAGTGTCTGGTGAGTTTTCCTAAAAGAGACACAGAGCCCTCAGTACTTTCAGTGATCACTTAGTGTGTGTGGTCAGAGCTGGAAATAAGATCTGGTTATTCTTTACAGCCCTTGAACCTCTGATTCAATCTCTGTTTAGAGGTCATTACTACGGCCTACAGCTTTGGCATCTTGTTTTCAGTGTTTGAGATTTCTGGTTTCAATAGCATGTTTTTAATCAGATTTCTCATTTCCAAATGTAAGAATGAAACAACATTCATTCTGAATGCTGTGATGATGGCAAATTAAAAGTTCCATCTTCACATAGGTTATCAACATGAATAAATGGCAGAATAAGAAAGTCACTGTGTTTTTTTAATTATTACAATGAATTGAATGAATTTCTTGGACCTCTGGGCCTGGCCCACTTATCAAAAATCAATATTTAACAGTTATGATTAAAGGTTATCACCAAGAAAGATTCTTTTACGGGACATCAAAAGCATATACTTTGGGGTGCCTGGGTGGCTCAGTCGTTAAGCGTCTGCCTTTAGCTCAGGTCATGATCCCAGAGTCCCAGGTTCGAGCCCCACATCGAGCTTCCTGCTCGGCAGGAAGCCTGCTTCTCCCTCTCTCACTCCCCCGGCTTGTGTTCCCTCTTGAGCTATGTTTCTCTCTGTCAAATAAATAAAATCTTTAAAAAAAAAAATCTTTTCCTTTCTATTATAGTTCATATGCCTTGATATTTTTTGATATTTTGCTATTTATAAAGTATTTTTTAAAAGATGGCTCTGCTGAGTGCAGAGCTGATGTGGTGCTCAGTCTCACAACCTGAGATCATGACCTGAATTGAAACCAAGAGTTGGATGCTTAACCAGCTGTACCACCCGGGCACCCCTAAAGTATATTTTAAGAACTCTTTTGCTCTTAGCTGCTTTTCTCCACCAACCCCCATTTGCCCTTATGGAGCTTTTTTTCTATGGTACTGTGAAGAGGGAAACAAAACACAGACAAAATAGCTAGCAAGTCGGAGGACAATAAGGGCAGTGAAGGAAAAAAAAAAACCCAGGAAGTGGAGATAGGGACATCTGTTGGGTATGGGAGTGTTGCTGTTGTAAGTGGAATGGTCAGAGAAAGAATTCTGAGCAGGTATACTTTGCGGGGACCTAAAGAAAGCAAGTGACTGAGTTTTGTTAGATACGTAAGGGGAGACTGGTATGGACAGAAGAAAGGGCAAGAGCACTGTGGCAAGAACAGCCTTGGCATCTTCAAGGAAAATCAAAGAGAAGTATCGTAGCTGGAGAAGAGTAGTCATGGAGGAAAGACAGTAACAAATGAATTCAGAGGGGAAAGGGGGTAGAGGAACTGGGACAGATTGTGTTGGACCTTGGAGTCCATTGTAGAGACTTCGGCATCTACCCTGAGTGAGATGGGGAGTCACTGGCAGGTTTTAAGTGGAGGACCAGAGTGATGGATTACATGTGCCTTCATCTTCCTAATTGCTCATTTCTGATCATTTCTATTTTTGCAAAGCTAATGGACTAAAAATTTTATCTCAGTTTTGTAATACTCCTTTTTCGAAGTATTAGGTTGAGCATCATTTTGTAGGTTTTTTTTTTTTTTGCCATTTGTATTTCTTCTGAAATTACCTCTTCATATTCTTTCCTATTTTGTGCTTGAGCTGTTTATCTGTTTATTAATTTCTTCTCCAGTAAGCTCCATACATATTTTGAATACAATCTTTTATCTGTTGTATGTGTTGCAAATACTTTATTTCAAGGCTATATTTGCCTGAGTCTTTTATATTTTATTCACTAATAAGCATTTTTGTACATTCTGACTCCTCAAATTTATCCATTATTTTTTTTAAGGCTTCCTGACTTCCCATTTTATTTTAAAAGACTTTCTCCTCTCCCAAGATCATAAGAATGTTTTCCTAAATTCATAGTTTTTCACATGTAGATCTTTAATCTATCTAAATATATTTTTATCTGTGGTGCAAGGTAGGGATCTAACTTTATTATTTTTTTCCCCGAACTGACAGCCATTTGCCCTAACATCTTTCTGTGGGAATAATCCATCTTTTCCCTAACTATTTGAAATGTTAATTTACCATAAATAATTAGTTTTCCAAATATATTTGGATCTCTTTCTGGATTCCATTCCACTAGTCTAGTAGTTTTTTACTGTACTTTCTGAAGTTTCAATAACTTAATTATAAGTTTTAAAATCTAAAATGGCAGGCCATTTCTTTTCCAAAAGTTTCTTTGAAATTTTCAAATTTATTCTCACATTGTAAAAGTTAGTTTTCCAATTTAAAAAAACTTATGATTTTACAGGGCGCCTGGGTGGCTCAGTTGGTTAAGCGACTGCCTTCGGCTCAGGTCATGATCTCGGAGACGAAGGATCGAGCCCCACATCAGGCTCCCTGCTCTGCGGGAAGCCTGCTTCTCCCTCTCTCACTCCCCCTGCTTGTGTTCCCTCTCTGGCTGTGTTTCTCTCTGTCAAATAAATAAATAAAATCTTTTTTAAAAAAATAAATAAATAAAAATAAAAAAACTTATGATTTTAAATAAATAACTCTTGCCTACCAATTTAATACTTTTAGAAAACCCTCAATTTTGTACATTTTGTATTTGGGATTTTTCTTAACTTTCCACTGATATGCAAAGAGCCTGGGCTTTTAGAATCAGAGTCCCAAGCTTGTGGCTCTGTAGTTCACTAGCTATATGAACTGACGTGAGCCAGTCAGTTAGTCTGTCAGCCCAACTCCCTCTGTTTGATGGAGATAATAATGCTTATCTCAGAAGCTGTTGTGAGTTCGACATTATTTTATTTATTAATCTGTTAACTGAATTATTGTTATGCTTGCAAAATTATTTTACATGAAATACTTAGTATATAGTAATTAATTGGTTCAAAGTAATTAATAATTTAATTAATTTCTGATCTTTTTCATTTTTAGTAATAAATAATTTAGGAAGTAGAAACCATAATTGCCCTTAGGCATTTTTTAAAAATAGGATATTTGAAGTATTTTCAGACGAAATGACATGATATCTGGCATTTACTTCAAAATAGTCTGCGAGAAGTGTGAAAGGTGCAGCTAAAACAAGATTGGGGTCCACAGAGATTCTTTATACCAGATTTTCCACTTTGGTGTATTTGAAAATTCTCAGAATAAAAAGTTTTTTTAAAAAAATGCATCTTTAGAAACTGTTAAAAATGACAAAGTATAAACTTTTGTTATTTCTAAATTGGAATATTATGTATTTGTTATATTATTTTCTGTGCTATATTTAAACCTCTCAAAAAGAAGGAAAGCTAGAAAAAGGTAAAAAAAATAAGGAAGAATCCATTGTCTTTTATCTCCTTTGCCTGTGTAGTGAAACACAATTGACCCTTCTATTGTTTTAATGCCAACTTAAACATGTAAAACATTTGAAAAGATTTCAAGTTAATATAAAAACAGTTTCTAATAATTAAAACTATTTATCAGACCTGGCTCTTGTGAGATAGTTATCATTCATCCCTGGGTGGGGCTAATTGAGGTTAATTGACGTCTGGGGTCATTTTCAGGTCCGATTCTGTGAACCTGCCTTTGGTTTATATCATCCTTCCCTTTTGAAACCAGGAATCATAATAATCCACTATATCTTTATAAATTGACTGCTAATTAGAGTTACTCATTTTAACAAACATTTGTAGGCAGCCTAGAGAAATAGGATAGTATAATTTACAGTGTAGTGAGGGAGAGGGGTAGCAGGAAGATAGATGGCTAAAGAAATAATTATAGGGTAGTACAATAAAAAACAGCTCTATTCAGAGACTTTTGACACAGAGAGTGTTAACTGTAGGAAGGTAGGGGAAGACTTGGACTGAGTTCTAAAAATTCTTTATGCAAAAATATATTTATCACTCACCCTATAGCAACAAAAGTTATATGGGAAAAAAAAAAAGTTGTATGGCATCATACAGTGAACCTCTGTAGAAATGTTAAGTAAAACAGGGAGATTCTCTGTTTGTAAATGATGTAGAACTATCTCCAAGAGATAATATTTTTTTAACTTGTTTAAGTAATATTTATACCCAACGTGGGGCTCGAATTCACAGCCCCAAGATCAAGAATTGCACATTCCACCAACCAAGCCAGCCAGGTGCTCTCTAAGAAATGCTAAGTAAAAAAAAAAAAAAAGAAAAGAAATGCTAAGTGAATAAAACCAGAGTACAAAAATGTAAACATAAAATATCTTTGCCATCTTTTTTTTTTTTTTAAGATTTTATTTATTTGACAGAGAGAAACACAGCCAGAGGGAGAATACAAGCAGGGGGAGTGAGAGAGGAAGAAGCAGGCTCCCCGCCGAGCAGGGAGCCCGATGTGGGACTCGATCCCGGGTCTCCGGGATCATGACCTGAGCCGAAGGCAGTTGCTTAACCAACTGAGCCACCCAGGCGCCCCTATCTTTGCCATCTTTTGTGGTATAATTTTTATTAACCATATCTTTCAGGAAGTTACTGACTGCATATAGTAGGACTCTAACAACAGTAGCTTAAAAGCGTGTAGTGTTTATCTCAGCTAACAAGAAGTCCAGAGGTGGGCACATCAGAGCTGGTATATCCCTCGAAGTAAGTCATGAGGGGCCCAAGCTTTTCGTTCTTCCTGCTCTACCATCCTTAGGTTGGAGGCCCCCTTTATGATCCTTAGGTCTCTTCTGGGCCATCTTCTAGGCAGGCAGGTAGACAGGCCATCTTCCAGACAGGAAGAAGGGGTAAGCCCAAATTGCCAAAAGTACACACCAACTAAATCTGTCCCCTAACATCAGGAACTCAGGAGATTTCTCAGAAGCTCCACCTAGGGGCTCCTGGGTGGCTCAGTTGTTAAGCATCTGCCTTCCACTCGGGTCATGATCCTGGAGTCCTGGGATCGAGTCCCGGGATCAAGCTGTGAATCGGGCTTCCTGCTCAGTGGGAGGCCTACTTCTCCCTCTCTCACTCCCCCTGCTTGTGTTCCCTTTCTAGCTGTGTTTCTTTCTGTCAAATAAATAAATAAAATCTAAAAAGAAGAAGAAGAAGAAGCTCCACCTAGTAGATTTTTGCTTACATTCTTTGGCCAGACTGTGCTATATGACCTCTGCTGGCCTCAGGGGATCTTGGAAAGGTATTTTTAAGTGAGTACATTGTCACTCCATATATAATCAAAGATACATTTGTAGTGAGGAAAAGTAAGAATGGATAGATAACTAACAGTGTTTGCCATCCTTACGTTTAAAACCTAGGATGCTAGGGGTGCCTGGGTGGCTCAGTTGGTTAAGCGACTGCCTTCGGCTCATGTCAAGATCCCGGAGACCCGGGATCGAGTCCCACATCAGGCTCCCTGCTCGGCGGGGAGTCTGCTTCTCCCTCTCTCACTCCCCCTGCTTGTATTCCCCCTCTGGCTGTGTTTCTCTCTATCAAATAAATAAAATCTTTAAAAATAATAAGAATAAAATAAAATGAAACCTAGGATGCTAAAAAAAATTTGGAGAAATGTTGGGGAAAAAATGGATCAGAACAGATAAAGTTGTTTAATGTAACTGAAAGAAAGTGATTTGATGAAAATTTTTGTAGAAACATTGATTAATATTCAGTTTCATTCACTGTAGTAATAACTTCCCTACTCTGATTATTTAACATAAGTTGTGTTCTTTTGTGACTCTTCCATTCAAGATTTAGCATGAAAAATACCAAAGAGTACTACAATGTATGTACATAAAATGGCATGAAGACTTTTATTTGAGATAATTTTTAAAATCCAGTATGTTGAAAGTTTACTAGATTGCTTTGGTTAGCTAGAACAGGAATAAGATAATGAGAAGAAAAATTCCCCAGATTCTTTCATACTGCCACTACTTCTCTGCTATACACTGAATTATATTCTTGCATAATGTGATCTGGAGTTGTTTATCTGATGATAAAATCTTAGAAATTGGGGCGCCTGGGTGGCTCAGTCGTTCAGCATCTGCCTTCTGCTCAGGTCATGATCCCAGAGTCCTGGGATCAAGCCCCATATTGGGCTCCCTGCTCAACGGGAAGCCTGCTTCTCCCTCTCCCACTCCCCCTGCTTGTGTTCCCTCTCTAGCTGTGTTTCTCTCTGTCAAATAAATAAATAAATAAAATCTTTTTAAAAATACAAAATAAATTTTAAAAAATCTTAGAAATTGAGAGCTCAATACCAGATAGTGGAATTGCAGGACAGATTTCAAAGATAACAAACCATTACATTTCTAGAAAAGTAGTATTAATAGCAATATTTTTGTCTCTTTGTAACTGTTAACTGCCAGTCTAGGTAATTTTATTTTTAAATCCCTGAATTGGCGGCACCTGGATGGCTCAGTCAGTTAAGCGACTGCCTTCGGCTCAGGTTATCATCCCAGGGTCCTGGGATCTAGCCCCACATTTGGCTCCTTGCTCAGCAAGAAGCCTGCTTCTTCCTTTCCCTCTGCCTGCCCCTCCCCCTGCTTGTGCTCTCTGTTGAATAAATAAAATCTTTAAAATCAGTCAATCTGTCAATCAATCCCTGAATGATAGAATTTGGGAACTGGAAGGAATTGTTTCTCTTTCAGTAATAAGAAGACTGCGGGCCTAAGAGTTGAGGGATTTGCCCCTGAACTGTGTGATGTTATAGGCAGAAGTAGAACTATTATCCAGATTCCTGACTAGGCTAAATCACTTAATTTGGTTCTGGTCAAATCACTGGGGAATAACTTGATTACTTTTCCAAGTTTTTATGAACAAAAAGAGTCAAATCTATTCATAATTTATTTTCTCCTAGAAAATCTTCTGGGGTGCCTGGGTGGCTTAGTCGGTTAAGCATCTGTTTTCAACTCAGGCCATGATCCCAGGGTCCTAGGATCAAGCCCTGCATAGAGCTCCCTGCTGGGAGCCTGCTTCTGCCTCTCCCTCTGCTGCTCCACTGCTTGTTCTCTCTCTCTCTCTCTCTCTCTCTCTCTCTCTGTCAAATAAATAAATAAAATCTTATATAAAAAAAATTTTCTTCTATACTGCTTAAAACTAGGGATAAAAATTGGACAAGTTTTGGTGGGCATATACCAGTGTTGGTAACATTGGTAACTTTGGGCTCTTTTCCCTCCTCCTTTACTGTTCATATGTAAATAAACATTTTAAATTATCATTGGTCATTATGACAAGGTGGCTTTGAGTTCTAGCTTTGTCCTTTACAAACTGAATGTTCTTGATCAAGTATGTAACCTCCCCAGACCTGCTGTAGTTAGAATCGCAAGTAGATAATATAAGTGGAAGTTCTTTGTAAATGGTGGGTACTGTACAAATTATGGCTTTTCACTTTTACTATTACAATTGTTTTTGTTGATTCTGACCATGTGGCATTTAAAGATTGCTATTTATTTAATGAATGCTGTTTTATGCTTATAGATGTTTTTCTTTAAAAGCTCACAATTATTTGGTTTCAGCTTCGCAGTAATTCAAAACACCTACAACTTCTTGCGTGCCTGGTTATTATGTTCTTTCATAAGCTGACTGAATGAAACAAATGTCCAGTGCTTAACCCTTCCTAAGTTATGCACTTACTAACAGTCCCATTGTGTAATTTTTGTGAAATGTGACTTTTTTATGATTTTTACAGTGATTGGTATTATAGAGAACAAGATAATAAGAAAATGTGTTTTTATTTCTTTCTTTTAGTTCGTTTTTAAAGGATAATTTTAAATGTTAGCTCCTTTTGTTAGTTTTTTAATTTTTTTTGACTTATTTATTTGACAGAGAGAAACACAGCTAGAGAGGGAACACAAGCAGGGGGAGGAAAAGAGGGAGAAGCAGGCTTCCCGCCGAGCAGGGAGCCCGCTGCGGGGCTCCATCCCCGGTCTCCGGGATCATGACCTGAGCCAAAGGCAGTCACTTAACCAACTGAGCCACTCAGGCATCCTCCTTTTGTTAGTTTTTAAATGTTTTCTATTAACTTGTCAGTAGTCTTCCAAGCCTCTATCGTTGGTGATTTTCTTTAGGATGTAGTGAGGTTTTTATCCACGCCTTTATTTAGAAGCTGCTTGACTCTCTGGTTCATGTTCTCCTACTCCTTCAATTTGTAACCAAGTACTGTATACCAAATGGGTCATTTTTACATATTCTTTTACTTTTTTTAACAAAGGAAATTAAAAATGTGATTTTTCTGCCAAGTTTATTTGGCTTCTTAATCTTATATAACTGTAGCTTTCTGTAACTATTGTGTCATAGTTGTTTAAACTAGTGCCATTTTTTCTTGAGAGAAAAATTTTTCTTCTTTTAGTTACTTTTTTAAAGGGTGAGTCTAAATGTTAGCTCCTTCTGTTTGTAAATTTTTAAATGTTTTCTGTTAACTTCTCAGGAGTCTTTAATTTAGGATTAATGGGGCACCTGGGTGGCTCAGTTGGTTAAGTGACTGCCTTCGGCTCAGGTCATGATCCCGGAGACCCGGGATCGAGCCCCACATCGGGCTCCCTGCTTGGCAGGAGGCCTGCTTCTCCCTCTCTCACCCCCCCTGCTCGTGTTCCCTCTCTAGCTGTATTTCTGTCTGTCAAATAAATAAAATCTTTAAAAAATAATAATAATAATAATAATTTAAATTAAAAAGTCTCATATTTATTATTTGATTATTTTATATTTATTTGTCTCCGTGTCTAAGGTTGTCCTAGGTCAAGTGCTTAAATTTGACCTTTAGGTCAAGTGCTTTTGTTACATTTCCCTGGGGCCTTTGTAATAGCTTCTTCCCTCACTGATCTCTCTACTTTCACTATCTACTTTTTCAGATTTTTCTACCTACCACCTTCAGAATATTTTTCCTAAATCATTTAAAATATATATATCATCCCTCCTTCTCATAAACACTACCTGTGTAACAAAATACAAACCCTATAATCTAACTCCAGATCCCTACTTCTTACTTACCCACACAGATCTTGTACTCTGACCAAACTGACCTCCTCACCATCTGGTCATGTTTTCTCCTCTTGCCTTCACCCAGCCTTGATTCCTGTTCTTCCTTATTCTGGGGTTCCTAATCCCTACTGTTGTGTCTGCCCCTTTTCTCCAGCTATAGAAATCATTCCTGTCATTCAAGGCCCAACCCAAATTTACCTTCAGAGAAAACTTTAAAATCTTGCAACTGGCAATCTAGGAAGCAGTCTGGTATAGTGGAAATAGATTGGATTTTGAGGTTTCTGTTAGTTATCTGTTATATAACAAACTGCCCCAAAACTTGGTGGCTTAAAAGAGTAAACATTTTTATCTTCCATAGTTCTGTGAATTGGCCGGCCTGATCTTCTGCTAGTTTCTCCTGGATTTATTTATGTGGCTGCATTTACCTGGTATGTCAACTGGAGATTGAGCATGGGTAGGAAAGCTGGGCTTGCTTCTCTCCATGTTGTCTTTCACTCTCAGGGAGGCTAGACTAGGTATCTTCACATGTAGACTCGGGCAGCATTCCAAGAGGGTAAGCCCTGACGGAAAAATGCTTCCCAAGCTTGTTTGTCCCACATTTGCTGATATCCCACTGACCAAGCAAGTCATATCAACTCAGAGTTAATCAAGGTGTAGATGGGACATGGATGTCAGGAGGTATGATTCAGTCACATGGCTAAGCCCAGAGTTAGTGTGAAAGGACAACACAGAAACATGGAAGCCAAGTGGTGTGATTCACATGAAGTCATTTGTAACCCATTCCAGCAGATTTCCAGTTCTCTATTCCTGTATGTCTTTGGGAAAGTCATTTAATGGTGTGCAGCGATTTTCTCACCTATAAAAAGGAGTTAGTAATGTCTACCATAGGATTGTTATGAAATTTAAGTATTTGAATAATTGGGTTTTTATGACTTTAGAATAATGCTTTTGTCATTGTAGAAAATGTACAAACCATAGAAAAGTATAAGAAAAGAAACAATTTCAGGGCGCCTGGGTGGCTCAGTTGGTTAAGCACCTACCTTCAGCTTGGGTCATGATCATGGAGTCCTGGGATCCCAGGGTCCTGGGATCCAGGGGTCCTAGGATCGAGCACTAAGTCAGGCTTCCTGCTCAGCCGAGAGCCTGCTTCTCCCTCTCTGTCTGCCCCTTCCCCTGTGCCCCCCTCTTGTGCTCTCTCTCTCTTCTCTCTCACTCTCAAATAAGTATATACAATCTTTTAAAAAAGAAAAAAAAAACAGTACTTAACATCCCATCTAATACAGTATTATGCTGTAAACTTCTCCAGGGCCTTCTCTGTTTTTCTTTACTACTGTAGGTGTATGTCTTCATTTGTATTCTGAAATGTAAGGTATTTGAAGAAAGAGACCACATTTTATTCATCCTCAAATCCCATAGCTTTGCATTAGAATTTTAAAAGACAACGTATAAAGGTGTTTAGCTGAATGCCTGACAAGCTTTATGGTCCCCCTTAAATTGGATTTTCATTAGGTACTAGGAAGGAATTTCAGAAATCCTCAATTACAGAGGTGGAAATGCATGCTGGTAACAGAGTATCTAAATGGAATTGCCCAGTGTGACCCACCAGCAGCTTCTCTCCAGGAGTTCTGGTTATTCACCAGAGGGAGAGTGAGGAATGTTCTAGGGAAGGAACATGTCAAGATCTGCTTATGGATCCCAAACTGCTCAGTGGAGAGGCCTCTATTTAAAACTTCGTTAAAAAGGAATAAGCTTTAAAAAAGAGAGAGGGAGTAGTCACTGAACTATTTCACTGCTGAAAACTGAGGTCTAACATTACTGATAAGGTGGTGGTCTTGACACTCACACAAGTCTCCCCTTCATGTTTCAGCCAAAGAAGTTTGGCAGAGATCACAGAACTCATCCATACTGCGCTCCTCGTACATCGTGGGATAGTAAATTTAAATGATTTGCAGTCTTCTGATGGACCACTGAAAGACATGCAGTTTGGAAATAAAATAGCTATCTTGAGTGGAGACTTTCTTCTAGCAAATGCCTGCAATGGACTAGCGCTGCTACAGAACACCAAGGTAATTCCGGGCGGTTTACTCGTGTCTGGATGACTTTTGGGGGGCTCTCCCGGAGCTGTGGAGATCTATGTGCCCCGCTGCTCCAGCTCCCCACATGTAGATGCTCAGTAAAATTGTGATGATGGCAGTGGCTGTGTCAACACCAGTAAAACCAGTAAATGCTAGCAAAGAGTTTTGAAATTGATTCGGGTTTTTTTTCTGGTTATAATGATTTGTTAATTATAGAATACTGTTATATATTTAACACAGAGAAGACATATAAGCAGATATTACCTATATTACCTCACTATCCAGAGATAATCAGTTAGTTAATATTGTGATGTGTTTCCTTTTAAGCGTTTTGTTTGTTTGCTTACTCCTACCTTTATATATGTGTATTTTTTGTAACATAGGTGAGAACTTACATGTATAAAGCTTTTTTTTTTTTAAGATTTTCTTTATTTGACAGAGAGAAACACAGCTAGAGAGGGAACACAGGAAGGGGGGAGTGAGAGAGGGAGAAGCAGGCTTCCCACCGAGCAGGGAGTCTGATGCGGGGCTCGATCCTGGGACTCCAGGACCATGACCTGAGCCGAAGGCAGACGCTTAACCAACTGAGCCACCCAGGCGCCCCCATGTCTCTGGTTTTATAAAAGAATTTGGATCATAAACTTTAAAGCACAGTACATATCAGGCCAGTGTGGGGAGATAGCTGGTGCCTAACTTAACACCCCAGGTGCCCCAAGCTTTTTTTTTTTTTTTTAATCCTGCTTATGTTTTCCTACTTCATATTATGATGTGGGTATTTTCCCATGTTAGTAACATTTTTCACAAACTTGTTAATGGTTGCATAATATTCAGTTATTTAGATGTCATATCATTTATTTAACAAATGTCTCATTTAGGAACTTAAGCTGCTTCTAATTTTTTATTGTCATAAATAGATCTGCAGTAAACATCTTTATATAGCAGTATCCCTCATTCCAGATTATTTTGTTCAGATAAGTACCTAAAACTCAAAAGGTTTAGACGTTTTTTTTTTTTAAAGACTATTTATTTGACAGAGAGAAACACAGCCAGAGAGGGAACACAAGCAGGGGGAGTGAGAGAGGGAGAAGCAGGCTTCCTGCCGAGCAGGGAGCCCGATGTAGGACTCGATCCCGGGTCTCTGGGATCATGACCTGAGCCGAAGGCAGTGGCTTAACCAACTGAGCCACCCAGGCGTCCCAAGGTTTAGACATTTTTAACATTCTTTTTTGTTTTTTAACAATTTTTTTTTAAGATTTTATTTATTTATTTGACAGAGAGAAACACAGCTAGAGAGGGAACACAAGCAGGGAGAGTGAGAGCCCAATGCAGGGCTTGATCCCAGGTCTCCAGGATCATGACCTGAGCCGAAAGCAGTCACTTAACCAACTGAGCCACCCAGGTGCCCCATTTTTAACATTCTTGATACATGTTGCCAAGCTGCTTTCTAGAAATAGTATAGAGATATTCCTTATATATGAGTTTGAATTAGGTTTTGTTAAAAAAAAACAGTGGCCAAAACAAGATAGAATTTATTCTTTTTCATGTAAAAACATCCAGGACTAGGCAGTCTAGTCTTGGATTGATTCTCAATAGTCAGGAGCCAAGGCATTTTTCCTAATTGCTCTGCCATCCCTATGTTACTCTTGTGTTTTTGGCCCCAGATAGCTGCCATCATGTGCTCAGTCCAGTCAGTAGAAAAGGAAGGAGGAGGAAGACAGAGAAAGGCAGGTCTCCTTCACCTGAACGTCAAGTGAAGGTACACCCTAGTTTGCTAAGGATAGTCTCAGTGTACGTCCACTGTCCCAGAATCCCAACTGACTTAACATTTGTCCTTGATTTTTTTTAGCAGAGAGCAGTTACTAATAATTGCAATAGGATGAGCCAGGATGGGTTTTATAGATGTCTACTTTATACTTCCAGCCTCTGCCTCAGTTTTTGTCTAGT
>PITA01002164.1:111478-169610 GCA_004023965.1 Spilogale gracilis | reverse complement strand
CTCTTTTAAAAATATGTATCCAAAGGCAACTTTTATATATGTTTATACCCATGATACACTGTGTGATTAAAATAATCTGCTATTCAGAATTTGTTATGACATAGTCCAGGCTGAGTTCCATTGAGAACCTGGAAGAAGGAAATGTAAATTCTCTCTGGAACAAAGTTACCCCAACAAAGACCTCAGAAAATGCCTATATTTAGTATTAAAAGATATATGATATCACAAATAAAATAAACACACACACACACACACACACACACACACACACACACACACTCTCTCTCTACAAGGAAACAAACCACCATAAGTGTAAGCCAGCACAAACAAGAGAATCAAACATATTAAAAAAATGTAAAATTACCAAATACAATATGAAATACATGTCCAATGTTTTAAAAATATAAAAAGGGAAAAGGAAATATAAATAATGGAAAACAGAAAAAAAACAAAAACAAAAACAAAAAACAAACAAAACAAAAAAAAACAACCTCAGGAAACCAAAGGGCAAATAAGATACCTGGACATAAGAGACATGCATTTGAAACTTAACAGCAAATGGGTTTAACAAACAGAAATCTAACAAACTGAGCAGAATTTTGACAGACAAGAAAAGTTAGTTAAAGTTATATGAAATGTTACACAGTGAGACCAAATATTTATAAATGGGAAAAAGTGGTTAAAGCAGATAATTATACTGGAAAGAAAACACAGACAGCGGAGACATTTGAAAAAAGCCCCAAAGTGAAATAAATCCCAAGTGAAATGCATTAAAACCAATGCAAATAATTTCATGTAATGATATAGCTTCAGAATACAAAAGATAGAGATAATTATAATAACTCCAGGAGGGAAAACTAATCCTTTTCAAAGGGACTGTAATTATAGCTGACTAATCATAGCAGCAATAAAAAATACAAGACACTGGATCCTGAAAGCATTAAGATAGAATACTGGTAATTCATGTCTGTATATCCGACAAAAGATTTTTTTCAGTAGTGATATTAAAGACATTTTCAAGCAAATCGAAACTGAATGTGAAACTCGTCAACTCCTTTCAAATGGAATTCTCAAGGATATATTTAAGAGGAAAGGAAGATTTTGCAGAAGGAATATCTGTCATACAAGAAAGAATGATGAGTTAAGAAATTTGCAAATATGGGGGTCAATTTAAACAAAATTTGACCGTGTAGCACAATAATATTGATTTCTAATAAGGTTAAATATCACAATATATCTCTTTTAAAAAGTAATAACAACAAATGTAAGTTAAAATTAATATGATTGATAGTAAAGTGTTCTGAAGAACTGTATTTTTCAGAAGGATAAATATTTGGAATAATTTTAGACATTTTAAGTTAGGTATGCATGATAAATTCTTATCATTAATCATTAAACAACTAGAGAGAAGTTTTTAAAAAATGCTAATTGCTAGAGGAAAATAATATTTTTTTAAAGATTCTGTTTAGGGGCGCCTGGGTGGCTCAGTTGGTTAAGTGACTGCCTTCAGCTCAGGTCATGATCCTGGAGACCTGGGATCGAACCCCACATAGGGCTTTCTGCTCGGCGGGAAGCATGCTTTTCCCTCTCTCAGTCCCTCTGCTTGTGTTCCCTCTCTAGCTGTGTTTCTCTCTGTCAAATAAATAAATAAAATTAAAAAAAAAAAGATTCTGTTTGTTTATTTGCCAGAGAGAAAGCCAGAGCACTAGCAGGGGTGTGGCAGGCAGAGGGAGAGGGAAAAGCAAGCTCCCTGCTTAGCAAGGAGCCTGATGTGGGCTTGATTCCAGCACCCTAGGATCATGGCCTGAATGGAAGGTGGATGCTTAACTGACTGAGCCACTCAGGCATCCCTAAAGGAAAATTAATTTTAAAAGAAATCAATAAGAAGGTAATGAAGTGAAGATAAAGAAACTTTAGAAAGGACGAGTAAATAGAAATTACAACATAAGACAGAAAATTAAATGCAATTATGTCAGCAATTAAAATCTCAGGCTTTTGAACTGGACTTTAAGAGAGAAACATAGGGGTGCCTAAGCGGCACAGATGGTTGACTTTCTGATTTTGGTTAGGGTTATAACCTCAAGATCATGAGATCAAACCCAGTGTTGGGCTCCACATTCAGCAGGGAGTCTGCTTGAGATTCTCTTTCTCCCTCTCCATCTGCCCCTCTCCCCACTCACACATGTGCACTCTCTCTCTAAACTAAATAAAATCTTTAAAAAAATAAATACAATATGGACCGGACTGGAAGAGATTATGCTGAGTGAAATAAGCCAAGAAGAGAAAGTCAAGTATCGCATGGTTTCACTTACCTACGGTGCATGAGGGGTAAACTGGAGGACAGTGGGAGAAGGAAAGTAAATGGGAACTAGGGTAATCTAGGGAGGGAAACGAAACAACAGAGACTTTGGACACAGAAACAAACTGAGGGACTTGGAGGGAGGAGGGTGGAGGGATGGGAGAGCCTGGTGGTGGGTACTGGGGACACCTAAAGCATGGAGCACTGGGTGTGGGGAGCGGGGAATGAATCTTGGAACACTGGAAAAAAAAATTTTAGTAACAATAAAAAAATAAAAAAAATAAAAATAAAAAAATAGTTTCCAGGGAGCTGATTATGAAAACAAAACAAATAAATAAATAAATACAATATCAACATAATAACACTGGCCCATAATGTTGACAAGATGCATAGCCAAAGTAAAATATACACCAAAATGAAAGTTAAAGGATAGAAAAATACAACAAAATTTTGTGGTGACAGTAATAAAAGTCAAAAAGGCTTTGTGAAGAACTAGGCATTACTAAAGATAAAGGGCATTACAGTAAAAGAATAAAACTTTTACTTCTGCTAGGAGGTTCTGAACTCTAAACATATACATAACAATGCATTAAAAAATACCTACAAAGAGACAGAGATATATCTACCATCACACATTCATCAATTCATCCATTCATTTCTTTCTTCATTCATTCAATAGCTATTTTTAATGTTCACCAGGAGCCATACTCAGTTATAGGCATTGATGACATAAAAAGAAATAAAATAGGAAAAAATCTTTTTTTTTTTTTTAAGATTTTATTTATTTGACAGAGAGAAACACAGCCAGAGAGGGAACACAAGCAGGGGGAGTGAGAGAGGGAGAAGCAGGCTTCCCACCGAGCAGGAAACCTGATGTGGGACTCGATCCCGGGTCTCCGGGATCATGACCTGAGCCGAAGGCAGTCGCTTAACCAACTGAGCCACCCAGGCGTCCCGGAAAAAATCTTTATGGTATGTGTGTACATGTACACAAACATGGATAGACAAAAACAGATTCTTTTTTTTTTTTTTTTTTTTTAGAAGGAGGAGACAATACACCTGTTATTTTAAGGAACTTCTGAGAAAGATTTAGTGACTGGGTTAGGGTTTCACTTTTAGATAGAGTAATCAGGGTAAGTTTTCCTGAGGAAGAAGGTAATATTTGAATAGAGATCTGAAGAAGGTTAAAGAGTAAGCAAAGCAAATATCGGATGAAAATACTTTCCTAGCAAAGCACACAGCAAATACAAATACCTTGAGCTGGGAGTCCATGTGGTTTTATTAAGAAATAGCAGAGGTCAATATGGGTAGAAGTGAGTTAAATAGGAGAATCAGTGAGTTAATGAATAATTAAAAGTAAGATCAGTCGGAGTGTAGGGCAAAAAGTAAAGTAGGCAGGGTTCGATCATGTAGAGTTGTCTTTTTTTTTTTTTTAAAGAAATCTGTGAGGGGGGGCACCTGGGTGGTTCAGTTGGTTGAGACCCGGGATCAAGCCCTGCATCAGGCTCCCTACTTGGCCGGAAGCCTGCTTCTCCCTCTCTCACTCCCACTGCTTGTGTTCCCTCTCTGGCTGTGTTTCTCTCTGTCAAATAAATAAATAAATAATCTTTAAAAAAAAAAAAAAAGAAATCTGTGAGAGAGAATGAGAAGGAGGGAGGGTGAGAAGGAAAGGGAGAGAATCTCAAGCAGGCTCCATCCTGAGTGTGGAGTCAGGCTCAGGGCTCAATCTCAGGACCCTGAAATCCTGACCTATGCTGAAATCAAGAGTGGCTACTTAACAGACTGAGCCATTCTGGTGCTCCTCATGCAGAGTCTTATAAACCACTGTGAAGTCCTCTTAGACAATTGGCTTATACTATGAAATACATGAAGATGCTGGAGAGTTCTGAGCAGACTGATGTAATAATGTGACCGATCAGATTATGAAGGATCAATCTAGCAGTTGTGCTGAGATAGATTATAAGTAACAAAGGGCAGAAGAAGGAAGAATACTGCAAATATCAGAAAAAAAGATGGTGGTGACTTGATCCGCAGACGCTAAAAATTGGTTGGTCTGGATATATCTAGATATAGGACATATCTCATTCACTGACTCTGGATATATCTAGATATAGGACATATCTCATTCACATGACAATAAATAACCAGTAAGCATGTAAATTCTGGCAAGAGGTAAAGAAGCCCACAGTCACCTTTTGTAACAACCTTCATACTAGAAACCCTAGTTAACGCAGAAAATAAAATGAATAAGCCTGGAAGAAAAAAACCTCCTAGTTCACAAATAATATAAATCAACTTCAGAAAATATTTATAATTCTTGGGGCACCTGGGTGGCTCAGTTGGTTGAGTGACTGCCTTCGGCTCAGGTCATGATCCCAGAGACCCGGGATCCAACCCCGCATTGGGCTGCCTGCTCAGCGGGAAGCCTGCTTCTCCCTCTCTCACTCCCCCTGATTGTGTTCCCTCTCTGGCTGTGTTTCTCTCTGTCAAATAAATGAAAATCTTAAAAATAAATAAATAAAATATTTATAATTCTAAACATATTATAGAGACTGGAGAATTTTATAAATTTGCTGGTACTAAATTAATATTTAACAATTGTCTTTCTACAAAGCACCAATAGTAAATACAGTAGAAATTCTGACATCATTTAGAATATAACAGAAAAAATATTTAGTAATAAGCTTAATAAAATATGTACATGACATGACCAAATTATATACTTCATTATAATAAATTAATGAAATCTTAAGGAGGTACAAATTATTATTTTTCAAAGATTTATTTATTTGAGAGAGAGACAGAATGAAAGAGAGAGTGCACGAGAGGGGGAAAGGGTCAGAGGGAGAAGAAGACTCCCTGTAGAGCAGGGAGCCAGATGCAGGACGCGATCCTGGGACTCCAAGACAGTGACCTGAGCCGAGACCAGTTGCTTCACCAACTGAGCCACCCAGGAGCTTCAAGAAGTACAAATTATTCTTGATTGGGACACAGTTAAAAAAAAAATCCATATTCTTCAACTGGATCTATAAATCAACAGATTTGAGACTTTGCTTCTGTTCTTTTTTGTTTTGTTTTGTTTTATTTTGTTTTGTTTTTTGACTTTGGTCAGAAACTTGACAAGCTGAGAAACTGAAATTTATGAAGAGCCGAATATCAAGAATAGCTATTAGCTACTAAAGAGGTACAAAAGTTGGGACATGATGTGTCAGGTATCAAGAATCATGTAGTCACATATATTACTGCTACATAGATCAACATGATGAAATTCAAAAACAGAATTAAACTCAAAAGTGAAATTAGTAGGAACCTCTTACATAATATTCACTCTGCCAGCGATTATTCCATACTTACACAGCATTATAACTTCTTCAGGCCTCTTAACATTATGAGGTCGTTCATTAATTCTCTGTATTTTACAATTAGGATGGTAAGGAGCAGAAATGTTAAGTAATTTGCTGAGTAGAGAAGCCAGGACTCTAATATGGCTGTTTTTTCTTTGTTGTTGTTGTTCCTTTATTGACTCCATGTTCATTACAATACCCTGCCTTTCTGATCTGTACACACCCCTCAGAAGGTTACACAGCATCTACCACTATTGTAAACCCAGAAAACTCTAAAACTAAAATAATATATTTTCAAGGTTGAGATATTTGTTAAGCCCATAAAGAAAGCAAAGGGGATGCCTGCATGGCTCAGGCAGTTGAATATCTGAATCTTGATTTTTGGCTCAGGTCATGATCCCAGGGTCATGAGCTCAAGCCCCACAATGGGCTCTACACTGGCTATGGAACCTGATTTAGGTTCTCTCTCTCCATCTCCCTGCCTGCCTGCTCACACATGCTTGCTCTCTCTCTCTCTCTCAAAAAGAAAAAAAAAAAGTTTTTTGTGTGAGTATGAGCTCTGACATTCCACATTCATAAAACCCATTAAATTCTAAATTCTGAGGGAGCTTACCATAGTTGAATTATATGGTTCTTTGGAGGAGTCAAATATAAAAAAAGAAACTATAGCATATGAAAAGGGCAAAGAATTTTATTAGAAATATAAAATAATTTCAATAAATAAGAGTAAATATTTACCCTAAAAATATCATGAGGCTTATGGGCCAGAGGATCTGCAAAGAAAGAATTATCTGTAAATATATTATTATCTATAGATTAGAGACCAGTGGACAAAATGTAAAGACACTGGGCAAAGATTTTTTTTAATTTAATAATTTGCAGCTAAATAAATGGCCTTATCAAAATGATATAGATTTTCAATAAAAAAAAAAAACCTTGTTAGGTGTTTTACTAAAATTTCACTGGGGTCTGCCATTAATCTTATTTATTTAAATGCTAATCAGTTAAGCCACTGCCTTTGGCTCAGGTCATGATCCTAGGGTCCCTGGATAGAGCCCCACATCAGACTCCTATCTGCTTCTCCCCTTCCCTATGCCTGCTGTTCCACCAGCTTGTGTACTCTCTGTCAGATAAATAAAATCTTAAAATAAATAAATGCTAAATATGTATCAAGGTTAGAGGTTATAAACATGCCTCTGGTGAAACATGAAGTAGGGAGGAATAGTTAGTTAGTAACCTGAAATAAATTGGAAAGTTGATCTCCATGACTGAACAATAACAATGTGTGGTAAAAAGACCTAAGGATTTTAGAAATTAGTAAGAATGGTAGGGGAAGAAACAAATATGTATAGTTACCAGATAAACTAATATGATCTAGGGACAAATTATTAGATATCATTAGATTTTAATATCATGAATGAATGGCAGTGATAATTCTCACTGTATCTGTATTCTGTGCTACAAAACCAAAAGTTGGGAACACTGAATTTAGTAGATGTCTATATCTGTATATATGCTTTCATTCATTAAACAATTATTTTATTGATTACCTAAATATTCTGATGAGAAAAAAAAAATGTGGGTTTTTTCCCCCTATATTTTCCTAGGGCTCAAATAAGCATTAGCAAAAAGAGTCTAGATGAAGGCCATTTTCAATTTTTTGAAGGTCAAAGCACAGCCTCAAGAAGAATTCTCATTATTGAAGGACTCAAAAAAAAGTGTGGTCAATTTCATAATGTGTTAGCTATAAAAGGAATTCTAATGATAGATGAGTTATTGGAAATGAAGGAGACATACTATAGTGAGGAAAAGCACAGATTTTTTTAACTCCAACATAAGTAGATTTTGAATTCTCTCTTTTGTTAGCTGGAAGACTTTGGGGAAGTTGGTTTACCATCTACGATCATAACTAATATTTTTAGGTTCAGGTAATCTCCAAACTGTTTGACACATTATCCAAACTATTTCACATAATTCATAGTATCTCACAAATTTTTGTATCACCTTCAGGATAGTAACATTTAAATATGAGAAAAATGAAGTGGCTATATTTTAAATCTCCCACACAAAGTACTAAAATGATTTATCAGATTGAAATAGTAGTCTCAGTTATTTACTCTCTTGTCATAAAAATAAACAGCCACAGCTTTGTCTTGGCCTCGTGGTAGGTGGAATGTTCTTTTCTACACCTTGACTTAAGGTTGGCCATGTGTCTTCCTTGGCAAATGGGATACTGGCTACCATAAAGAGAACAGAAATGCTAAATGTTCTCTTTTGGTTTGGTCTAGTCCTCTTCTGTTTCTATTCTCATGGAAACATTCTGACTGGTCATTTACAAGTCCCCAGGATGAAAACATTTACAATGACCCAACCCAGTTAACTAGAACCTGAAACAGAGTTGCCAAGGCCAGTCTTGATCAACCAAATCAAAATCAAATGGTAGCTACATGGGCATGAGAATAAACGCTTCCTACAGATGGTCTCTTTTACACAATATTATGACACTAGAAGATTAATATGGATGAATCTGAAAAAAACCAAAGAGTCCATATCATTAGATTTTTTTGTATTTACATTAGCATAGAACATATGTGTAAATTATTAGGAGATAAAATGTAGCTATTACCTCACTACTAAAGGTTGTTTTTTAATGTTATATCAAAGCTTTATTTTGCAAATGAAATTGATCTCTGAAAAAACATGGATTTTTGTCATGTGACTCTGCAAAACAAATTTTCAACTATTCCAAATATTGCTTAAACAAATTAAGAAAAATTTATCTTTCTTTCTTGTAGGAAAATAGGATAATTATTATTTACATAATTTAAAAAACTCTAAAACTAGCAATTTATATAGAACATTTTTATGGCATACATCTTTTTATATATAATAGTAACTGGCTACAGTCTAGCATATGAATATTATCCTATTGTATAAATGAGACCTAATCAAAACATATCCTATTACAAAGAATTAATAAAGAGGCAGTATTATATTATATACATAAACCACATCTTTTTCCTCCCCAAGATTTTATCTATTTATTTAAGAGAAAGAGAGAGAGCACACATGAGCAGGAGAGGAAAAGAGGGAGAGGAAAATAATCTCCAGCAGACTCCACACTGGGCACAGAACCCAGCAAGGGGCTCAATTCCAGGACCCTGAGATCATGACCTGAACTGAGACCAAGAGTCAGATGCTCAACAAAATGAGCCACCCTGGCACCCCTATAGCACAACTTATTTATCCATTCATCAGTCAGTGGGCATTTGGGCTCTTTCCATAGCTTGGCTATTGTTGATAGTGCTGCTGTAAATATTAGGGTGCATTTACTCTTTAAAATGTGTATTTTTGGATGAATGGATAAAGAAGATGGTATACCTATGTGCATGTGTACACACACAGTGGAGTACTACTCAGCCACCAACAAGAATGAAATCTTGCCATTTGTTACCAAATGGATGGAGCTAGAGTGTATTACGCTAAGCAAAATAAGTCAATTAGACAAAGGCAAATATATGATTTCACTCATATGTGGAATTTAGGAAACAAAACATTTGAACATTTGGGAGGGGGGATAAGAGAGAGAGAGAAACAAATCATGAAAGACTCTTGGCTATAGAGAACAGGGTTGATGGAAGGTGGGTGGGGGATGGGTTAGATGGGTATTAAGGAGGGCGCTTGTTATGATGAGCAGGGGGTATTACATGTAAATGATGAATCACTGAACTCTACTCCTGAACCAATATTGAGATATATGTCAATTGACCAGAATTTACATTTTTAAAAAGGGGGGCCCTTGTGGGGGTGCAGTCCGGTTGAACGGCCAACTCTTGGTTTCAGCTAAGGTGGTGATCTCAGGGTCATGGGATCAAGCCTCAGGTGGGCTCCATGCTCAGCCCAGAGTCAGCTTTGGATTCTCTCCCTCTCCCTCTGCCTCTCCCTGCCTCTAAAACAGATGTATAACTTTTTTTAATGAAAACATGCTATCTTCATTAAAAAGGAGATAGTATCTATTTTTAATGTTTCCTTTCATGTTCAAATCTGTCTGTCCACTCTCCTCCTTCTCATATACTTATTCTCTTTATCTCATGTTTCATCTTTCTAGTTATGATTCCAAAAAGAGCAGAGATTTTGAATGATTTTCAAATTTGTCCCTGGAATTGAATGTGAAACATACTTAATAAATTTGATTTTAAAATCCACGTCCAGGGGCCCCTGGGTGGCTCACTTGGTTAAGCGATTGCCTTCGGCTCAGATCATGATCCCGGAGTCCCGGGATCGAGTCCCACATTCGGCTCCCTGCTCGGCGGGAATCTTGCTTCTCCCTCTCTCACTCCCCCTGCTTGTGTTCCCTCTCCAGCTATGTTTCTCTCTGTCAAATAAATAAATAAAATATTATAAATATTAAAAACCAAAACACACTAAAAGCAAAAATGAAATCAACAGAGGTTCCATTTCATTGATTAACCATATTAACAGAATTTTCCATAAATTTTCTATCTTACATAATTGGTGTAGTATATTTTAGCTCACTTCAGGTGTAAGTGAATGCCTATTATATACCACATTCTGTGATCCAAAGATGAATCAGTCTGTTCTGTCCTTTAAGTATTTATAATCTAAGCTGAGAGGCAAATCAATAAATCAAATGTTGGAGCACCTGGGTGGCTCAGTTGGTTAAGCGACTGCCTTTGGCTCAGGTCATGGTCCCAGAGTCCCAGGATCAAGCCCTGCATCAGGCTCCCTGTTCTGCGGGAGGCCTGCTTCTCCCTCTCTCACTCCCCCTGCTTGTGTTCCCTCACTAGCTGTGTTTCTCTCTCTCAAATAAATAAAATCTTTTTAAATAAATAAATAGATAGATAGATAGATAGATAGATAAAAATGTTGTAAGATGAAGAAAATAAATAAAATAGATTTCCATAAACAAAGAGATGTCACCCCTCTTTTTGAAGGTAGGAAGAAATCAAAGGAGGCTTCTTAGAAAATAACTGTGCATTCAAATACGAGCATTATCAAAGAAAAATGGGAGTCCTGTTGAGAATTGAGATAGAAGGAGAAAAGGACTAAAGGTATACATGTGGGGGGGGCTTCAAAGAGCCTGAAAAAGTAGGGGATAGAACATACCAGATATCATGTTTAGACCTGGAACTTCACCATAAAGCTGACACAAAGTTAACTAAGGAGCTCCAGGGAAGGGGGCATGGTCAATTCCTCCTGGACAGATTATCTGAGTTGTATCTCCAAAGGTGGGTTATGAAAACAGAACTCAAGACAACCAATCAGGATACAAGCTAAATTTGTAGGAAAGATAATTAGAGCCCTTGTGAAAACAATGACAGGATTATCTTTGAAAGATACTTAGAATTTAATTTATGGAGCCTTGGTGATTGAGTAGATAGGGGACCACAAAAGAAAGATTCCGGGAGACTCCTAGGTTACAGATTTGCATGGCTGGATGAAAGATGATTTTACTGCCTGTGGTGAAAAACAGAGGAGGTATATATCATACCTAAGAAGATGGACTTTGGCATCAGACACAATTGTCTTCCAGCCTCAGCTTTTCTAATAGTTCTGCAACCCTGCCATTAACTTCAGCTCTCTCAGCCATTTGGTATCTTCATATGTAAAATGGAAAATATAATCACTCAGTGGATTACTGAAGCATTAACTGTGATAATATATATAAAGTGCTTAGTGCAGTACCTGACATTAAATAAACATTTAAGAACAGTCAATATTTTAGTGAATACTTGCAGTATGGGAGTCACAGTTTCAGTCTTAGGTCTCAGCAACGTCTGAAGTTCGAGGAATTGGACAGGGATTTAGAGGTCTATTTGTAGCATACACATGTTCATTAATATTATTAGATTGGTGATTTTTCTCACAAAGAATGTATGGGGTAAGACAAGCAAAGAGGCATGGGAATTGGGGATATTAGCAAAGTCTCAATGGAAAACGCTCATGAAGGAAAACACAAATAAATGTGTATATAAGAGTGAGGAACTATAAAAAAATTAATAATGGAAAGTGTAATCACAAAATATTCTAAATATATTTGTTATAAGGACAAAATTTAATATAATACATTTTCCTTCCTTTATTCTGTAATTCATTTCAATACTTGACAAGTACGTGGTTTTCCCAGAGACCCAGGGACAGGATGAAAGGAGCAAACATCTCAATAACTAACCAACATTTTTTATACAAATATTATTTGTGGTCTGGGACTTCAGAGCCAATAATATCCTAATTAAATCTATGATAATTATCCTTTCCTATTTTTGATGAACAACTTTAGTAGTATTCAGGCTGCTTTTAATTTTCAAGATCATTGTCTTTTTTTTTTTTAATCAGCAAATACTTTATTTGCAAAATTCAAAGTTTACTCCTGAAAAGATACCTCCCATTCAATCTCTCTATACCCAGTAATTACTTTAGGTTTTGTGTGACTAATTTCTGTTCTAGTCTGGATGAACTACTTTCTAGTGATTCCCTACACTAGATATCTGGCAGTTTGGATTGTGTTTTTAAGTTTAGAATCCAGATGGAATGTCTCACAAAGCCAAGGGCTGTAGCCAACAGAATCACTGTAATAAGATTCAAAATATGCTCTATGTTCTTGACAGTGTCACAATGCACTTTGCTGGGAGAACACTGACTGGACAGAAGTGCAAAGGAAACAAGATAAACTGCCTTCATGGGCATCTCTTCAGACCAGAGCACAGTGTTGCCACACGGTTGAGACTCAGTGAAAATGCCCTGTATGGCACAGAGTTCTGTGAAATTATATTACTGGTTCAAAATGAAAACTACACAGAGATGCCTAGTGCCTCAGGTGGTTAAGTGGCCAACTCTTAGTTTCAGCTCAGGCCATGATATCAATGCTGTGAGACTGAGCCACGTATCAAGTTCCCTGCTGGGTGTGGAGCCTGCTTGAGATTCTCTCTGCCCCTCCCCACCCACTCTCTCTCTATCAAATAAATAAATATTTAAAAAAAAATAAATGAAAACTGCAAAATTGGCAATGTGAAAGTTATATTGCAATTAACAATTACAAACTATGGTCTGACTATTAAAGAACCGATCAAGTTTCTAAGTACAAATCACATAAAAAATATTTTTACTAACCCATCAAGAACTTGCAAAATCAGAGTTGGTACAAATGTGGAAATATTCTTATTTTAGAAAACACAGGAACTATAGATCACAGGATCCCTGACTTAATATATTCAAAACTTTTATTTATTTTTTATTTTTTTAAGATCTTGTTTATTTGACAGAGAGAAACACACCTAGAGAGGGAACACAAGCAAGGGGAGTGAGAGAGGGAGAACCAGGCCTCCCGCTGAGCAGGGAGCCCAATGTGGGGCTTGATCCCAGGACTCCAGGATAATGACCCGAGCTAAAGGCAGTCACTAAACCAACTGAGCCACCTAGGCACCCCTATTCAAAACTTTTAAATATATTAAATACTCTGTGAGTATTTAAAAATGATTTACTTTTTGGGGACTGCCAAGTATTTGGGAGTTTTCTTTGGTAATAGTGATAATGTCCAATGTTTCCATGGTCATTTGACTAATCAAGACACATTACAACATACCCAAATTCCATTGTCACTTTTCAAAATCACTTTTTCATTGATCAAGTAGTCAATGCTGTAATACATGATTATTTTTATAAATTAAGTAAAGCCATTAGGAAATAAACTTGCACTAAATATAATTATTCCATATAAAACATGTAATCATCCTCTCTAGTTTTGTTCTGAACCAAAGGACATGACCCTCCATTAAGTCTGCACTCACTGTTTCCCCATGAGATACGCTGGGCAGCAAGAGTATCAGGTGTTGTAGCTAATAATCCGTGACCTTCGGCTACCTAACACAAAATATTTTTGCAGTGTCGATTACACTTTATAATTGCAAAGTTCTTCAGTCATTAATGAAACCTCCTCATGCTTTGCAACAGAGTGGTCAGCATCAGAGCCATTTCAGCTGCGCTGGCTAGGAAAGAAGGAAAGAGAGTTAAGTGGTTTTCTTCAGGTCCTGTGTTTAAAAGCCAGAGTGGTGACTTTGGCTTTCATAGAGTACAATGGGGAAACAAAATAACTAATTTATTATAATTATAGAGATGACAAGAAAGAATGACAAGATACTTACTGAGAAAATTCAAGTACTTAATTAATTTGACCTCAACACTAGCAAAAATGTTTCCAAGTACAGCTCTCCCAGGTATGTAGTAATTAAAGTATGTTAATTGTAATGAGCACATCCATTACAAAAACGATGTACGCTTCTACTGTATTTTAAAATAGGTACATTTTAAAGGTTTCCTTTTCTCATCTTACTCCCTTTCAGCTCAAAGCCTAGAAAAAGTTCAACATGGTCCTGATTAAAGGAGGTTATATTCATTTTGTAGAATTTACACACTCAGTAGATTACACACTCAGTAGATCTCCTAAAAGCCAATTAATTTATTACTGATATTTTAGGGACAAGGTAAGAAATTACAATTACTTTCAACTATGTGTCAGACCAGGTTTTACTAGCAAGTATGTTAAATGATCACATTTTATGAGGTACTTCTCCAAAGAATGAGCCATTGACCATATACCAGGGAAGGGAAGAAAAGGGAGTTATGACAGATGAAATATGTTAATCGTATTCATCATTTGTTTTTAGTGTAGAAGGAGTGACTGGAAAATAGTAAGTGCTCAGTAAATAAGGACTGGTTATATAAGAAAAGGGTTAAGACACTGTGTATTAAGTTACTATGTGAGCAAAATTGTACAACAGATCTATAAATGTGAATAAGAAGTATGCTGAAAGAATGGAGATAATTGGGAACAAACACTTTAAGGAAAAATTTAAAATTAGACAGGATTTTAAATAAGAGATTAAAGTATCCAAATCCTTTAAATATAGTATTATTCATTGTGTGGAGCGGTGTCTTCAGGAACCAAGTTAAACTGGGATGACACTTTATGATAAGACACATATTTATTAGAAAAAAAAATGAATTCTGACTCAGGAGGGCTTAAAATATTTTATTTCAAAAGAAAATCTAGAAGAAGGAAGGAAGGGAAGGAGGGAAGGAGGGAGGGAGGGAGGGAGGAAGGAAAGAAGGAAGGGAAAGAGGAAGGAAGAAGGGAGGGGGGAAGAAGGGAGGAAAGGAGGAGGAAAGGAAAAGGGGAAAAAGGACATGCACTATGTAATAAAGGCTTAGTATTTCAACAAATGAAAAAGCACTGAATGTGCTCATAAAATAGAGCCGCACAATCTTATAATGAAACTTGCATTTTTATTTAGCAAAATACAGCTCTGAGAAGGGGTTTTGAAGATTTTTCCTGCAAGAATTTGTTAGTTCTCTGTTAGAGGAACACTCAATGTGTATCTAATTATCATCTTATTACTATTCTTACCCATACTCTAGTCACACATATTTAATTTTTGCTTTTTTAAGACCAAAATTCTTAGGCCTGTTATATCTTCTAGTTCTTGAATGGGGAAAATATTATGGAAATGGAAAACAATCTAATCATTAATATATTTATAAATTATCAAAAACTAGAATATCCCAGAAGAACAAGAAGTAGATCAAGGAGCATTTTTTACTGATAAGGAAATGGGTTTATTCAATGATCACTCTTCAGTTGTCATTATCTCTGGAAATGTAACAATTTTCAATGGCATTATTTCACTGGCACCTATTTCTGTCAAGGGGATTGTATTTGCACTCGCTATAGGATTTTCACTAACAAACCATTTTACCTTCCTTTACTCACTCATCCAAAGTCGACCTTGGATGTGGACAAGGCTGTAGGTCAGCTCTCTCAATGCAATGTCTATCAGTTCACTTCAAAATGAGCTATGCTTCCCTAATTGCTAGCTGAGATGACAGTTGAAGAAAAATTAGAGAGCCAAAACCCAGCAATTAACTTCTCCCATACAGAAATAATTGTCCCTGTGAGTCAAATTCCAATTGGTAAACTAAGTCAGAGGCCAGCTAATGTCTGTGTTGTTGAAACTAAAATCTTCCTTTGTTCCCAGGAAGGGGAGGGGGTAGTGAGCTCTTGGTCAACTGTGGCAATATTTGCAAAAGAACTAGGTGATTCTTTCTTTCAAAAGAGATTGCTTACATAGGTGCTTTGTGTAACAGAAACTTCAAACATAGCAAGAAGAATTAAACCAGGAAAAGATGCCTAATCTACACAGAAAGGACTGCATGAGCTAAGCACAGAAAAGCCAGATCCAAGAAATACAAACCAAAACCACAATGAGATACCACATCTCCTACCAGTCAGAATGGCTGGTATTAAAAAACAAAACAAACAAGCAAACAAAAAACAAAAAAAACAAGAAATAACTAGTGTTGGCGAGGGTGCAGACAAAAGGAAGCTCTTGTGCCCCATTGGCTGGAATGCAAATTGGTACAGCCACTCTGGAAAACAGTGAGGAATTTCCTTGAAGAAAAGTTAAAAATGGAACTACCATATGATCCAGCAATTCCACTTTTAGGTATTTATCTAAGAAAGTGGAAACACTAACCAGAAAAGATATATGCACCCCATGTTCACTGTAACATTATATATAACAGCTAAAACACGGAAGTAACCTAAATGTCCATCTGCTCATGAATGGATAATCAAAATGTGCCCTACACACATGTCCTGGAGTATTAGCTAGCTGTAAAAAGAAAGAAATCCTTCCATTTGTGACAACATAGAAGGCCTTGAGGGCATTCTGCTGAGTAAAATAACTCAGACAGAAAAAGACAAATGGTGTATAATGTGGCTTATATGTGGAGTCTTAAAACAACAAACAAAAATGAACCATAAATACAGAGAACAGATCAGTGGTTGCCAGAGGCAGGTGGGTGAGCAGGTGGGCAAAATGGGTGAAAGTCGTTAAAAGATACAAAGCTCCACTTATAAAATACGTAAGACCTGTGGATGTAACATACAGCATGGTGACTACAGTTCATAATACAGTAGTGTATATTTAATAGTTGCTGAGAGTAAATCTTAAAGGTTCTCATCACACACAAAAAAACTTGTAAGTATGTGTGGTGATACATGCTAACTAAACTCAATATGGTGATCGTTTTGCAATCTATTATGAAAATAAAGTGATCTTAGGATGCTAGAAGGGGAAGCTGAAGGGGGAGCTCTACTACTCAATGTCAATTACAAGAACTGTCAATTATAGACCCAATGGAAGAATCCTCAACAGAAAAGAATTATCAATTACAGGCCCCAACAGGAATATAAGAAGACTGCATTTTCTATAGGAAATTGACCACCACTGCAACCCCGCCAGTGAGAAAATGTTACCACCCTGCACTCTTCTGATTCTCTCCAATGAACTTTTGTTAAAAGCCTCCCCTCCCAACTTCTACTTCCTCCTCCATAAAGAAAAAAAAAAAAAGTTTGTTGGATTTGCCTAAGGTTCTGCCATAGACTGACTGATTGTCTCAGATTTCAATCTCTGTTATTCCCAAATAGGCCCATCTTTTGCTGGTAAAATAATTTGCAGTTTTATTTTTAATGTTAATAGTATACATATATCAAATCACTATATTTTACTCCTAAAACTAATACAATGTTATATGTCAATTATATTTCAAGTTAAAAAAAATGTTAAAGTAATGTGAACTAACAAAACCAATGATAGAAATTCATTTTAGGCTTCGGTGATTATTCAAATACAGTAAATAAGCATTTTGTTTCTCTGCAACAAAACTGCCACAATTCTATTATAGGAGGTTCTAGAAACTACAAGTAGCCAAATAACTGATGAAATTAGCCCACAATGGTCACTATTGCTGCCCCCACTACTTTCATGGGAACTTCAGGATTGTGAGTAATGAAGAAAAACTGCACCAGCTAATTTTTCTAATTTTTTTTAATTTTTCTGAACTTCTTTAGCTCCAGTGGAGTTATCATTTAATGGGATATGTGGGTAAGGAAGAGTATTTTGTAAAGGAAAAATACTGTAAAGAATAATAAAGAAAGGGCGCCTGGGTGGCTCAGTTGGTTGAGCAACTGCCTTCGGCTCAGGTCATGATCCCGGAGACCCAGGATCGAGCCCCACATCAGGCTCCCTGCTCAACGGGAAGCATGCTTCTCCCTCTCTCACTCACCCTGCTTGTGTTCCCTCTCTGGCTGTGTTTCTCTCTGTCAAATAAATAAAAAAATCTTAAAAGAATAATAAAGAAGACTATTGTATAAAGTCCTATGTAAACTGGACTTTGTTCTTTCTATAGCTATACACTGCTTAGAACTGGGTCTGGCATATATTCGATCACTAAATAAGTGTTTATTAAATGAAAAACTGAAATGAAAAATAATAAAGTCCCAGAACATCAGCTTCAATATAAAAGAGTCTCAAACACATGATGATAAAATTTTGAAATTTCAGGGATATTATTAGGCCTTTTAGACTGCTGTCATATGTCAGATAAACATCTTACATTATCTGTAAGTATAAATGAAAATACCAGTAGTTCCCTGACATTTCAGTCCTGTTAAAATATGCTTATTATTATGAAGTGAGAAATGAAAGATCACATTTTTCCCATGTATATTCAGGATAAACTTCGGTATTGGACATTTTATTATATATTGCTTTTCATTATTAATATGTACTCTACCAGAGGAGGAGCAGACTGATGAAATAAAAGCTACTAAACATTAAAATATCAGCTTCATGGAAATGGCACTTAGATGTCGAACCACAGGATTATCATGTTAGGTAGAAAGCCCAATTTTCCTAATTCCTGTGTGTGGAAGCTAAATACAGTTTAAGGAGGTATTTTTGGATGCCAAAGTGATAAGGAATTACTTGATATGTTGGGTTCTATCAACTTGAGGAGCTGGGAATAGGTTTCACAGATTCCCCTTCCAGATGGTTCTCATGAGAACTGACAAGAAGCACAATTTGGAAGACACAGGTGAAGAAGCAACCATTATTCTCAAAGACCACTATGGACAGATATTTGGGGAACAAACCCACAGCTGAACAAGTGGGTCTTGCACTATTCCTCCCCTAGCTGTTATTCTTGATGCCTGGCCACAAGGATGCACAGAAACTTCAGGCCTGCCCCCCACCCCCCGTTTTCTGGCCTTACACCCACAGAAGGAGTTGCTCAGCAGAGACTACAGCTTCTTCTAGAACTCTGCAAGACCATCCCATCATGAGCTATCACCTCAGTAGCCCCATTGTTGGGATTCCCGGATTTCCATGCCAGCTATGACTGATCCATCTCTATTCATGCTTCAGTCAGAATGGGTAGAGGCTTCTTCTCTCTAAGCCTCAGTACTCCCCTTTCCAGACTGTTCCTTTCCCTGCTCACCATCTATTGTGTAAACTCATGCTAAAAATTAATCCTTTGTTCTCAGGAAATTTAGAGCCAGCTCTTCTTTCATGAATGAATCTAATTAATACACTGAGTCAACAGTTTATTTTATCAGTATTGTAAGATGTGGTGTGCATATATACAATGGGATACTATGCAGCCATCAAAAAAGAAATCTTCCCATTTGCAATGACATGGATGTAACTAATGGGTATTATGCTAAGTAGAATAACCCAATTAGAGAAAGACAATTATCATATGCTCTCTCTGATATGAGGAATTTGAGAGGTAGGGTGGAGGGATTGTGGGGGAAGGGAGGGTAAAAAATGAAATAAGATGGGACCAGGGAGGAAGAAAAAATAGAGACTCTTAATCTCAGGAAACAGACTGAGGGTTGCTGGAGGGTAGAAGAGGATAGGGATAGGGTGGCTGGGTTATGGACATTGGGGAGGGTATGTACTATGTTGAGTGCTGTGAATTGTCTAAGACTGATGTTTCACACACCTGTACCCATGAAACAAATAATACATTATATGTTAAAAAAATTTTTAAAAGATTTTATTTATTTATTTGACAGAGAGAAACACAGTGAGCGAGGGAACACAAGCAGGGGGAGTGAGAGAGGGAGAAGCAGGCTTCCCGCCAAACAGGGAGCCCAATGCAGGGATCAATCCCATGTCTCCAGGATCATGACCTGAGCCAAAGGCAGTTGCCCAACCAACTGAGCCACCCAGGTGCCCCAACAAATTTTAAAAATTAGAGGAAAAAAAAAGAATGAACAGCAACAATACCTTCACTAAAGACAATGCTACATAGAGCGAATCCTGGGGTCCTTCAAAATTCCTATATTGAAATCCTAACTCTCTATGTGATGGTATTAGGAGATGGAGCTTTTAGGAAGTGAAGGGCAGAGCCATTATGAATGGGATTAGTGCCCTTATAAGGAAGACCCCAGAGAGCTCTCTCTCCTCTTTCACCATGTGAGGACAGTGAGACAGTCCATGAATCAGGAAGTATGGCCTTTATCAGACATTGAATCTTCGAGGACCCTGAGACCTTGGACTTGACCAATCTTGACCTTGAACTTCCTTGGACTTCCTATTCTCTAAAACTGTGAAAAATAAATGTCAGTTGTTCAAACTACCATTTACGGAATTTTTTACAGTACTCCAAATGGACTAAGATAGGCAGATAAAGGGAAATTTATCTCAAGGCAATACACATTTCATAAAATGTATATTTTAGCCTTTAATGCAATAATTTTGCTTAAAAGTTTGGGGATTTGGGGTGGTTGTTTTTATGTTAACATAATTTTGTATCACCTATCTTTGGTTATTTCTTTATTCTTTCTCTTATTTTCTTGATATATACTAGATTCTTTGTAACAAGTTAGAAAAATAAAAGTGTTAACTAGTATATTAAAATATTTGTAGGGCCGCCTGGGTGGCTCAGTTGGTTGAGCGACTGCCTTCGGCTCAGGTCATGGTCCTGGAGACCCGGGATCGAGTCCCACATGGGGCTGCCGGCTCGACAGGAAGCCTGCTTCTCCCCCTCTCACTCCTCTTGCTTGTGTTCCCTCTCTGGCTGTGTTTCTCTCTGTCAAATAAATAAAATCTTAAAAAAAAATATTTGTAAATGTAAAATATTTACAATTCACATAATGTACATAATTCTTTATCCTTCATCATCATCACTTAAGTTTTATTTCTGTTTCTCCTTCTCCCCCACCGTCGGTCTCTTTCTCTAGAGGTATGTGTGTATATACATATGCGTTTCTATGTCTAGAACACACTTGAAATGTCGTATACCACCACGAACTTACAACCTCCAATTTGCTTTAAGTCAACTAGGTAACAAACACACGGACACATAAGTAGACACTTGTTTGCACACCCACACTTTTACCTTGGTTTATAAGTAGTTGAACACTTAAAAGTATAAAGGGTAAAGCACATGAATATTAGATATAATAGAAGAGCAAATAAAAATAACTTTTACCTTGTTTCTCCTCCACTGTCACTGAAAAGGAATCTTCAGGAACAATCAGGTTAAATCTCTGATTTCAATTCATCAACTTCAATTGAGACCAAAAAACTAAAGTCACACACACACAAACCAGAGCAAACTAAATACCACAGATGTTTCATTTCAGAGTTGTAAAATCCAGCAACATTTCTCTCATCATAAACAAATATGAAAGACTATAATTTTTCCTTAAAAACAAGAGTATGTGTGTTCATGCTAATGTATGGTCACATATGCTTATAACACACAAGTCAATAAGAATTCTGGAGTAATCTGGTCACTCACTGATTTATATATACAAAACTATTTATAAGTATGGCGAGCATTTACTATGTGCTAGTCTGCCAGACACCAGTCCTATCTGCTGAGATATATCATCATATAAGATGTAAAGATCCCTGTTCTCCAAGTGCTTAAGGAGGAAGTAAAAATAAATAATCATCATGAAATAGAAAAAGAACAATACAAGTAGATAAAGCAGGTGGTATTGCCTCAGAGTTTTGTGCAATATGCACTACTATTAAATAGAGTAGTAGGAATAGACCTCATACAGAAGGGGCAACTTGAAGGCACTTTAAGGCAGCTAGTCTAGTAGGCATCTGTTAAACAAAATGCCAGTTAGAGGGAATGGCTACAAAGGGGGGAGTTAGCTTGTTAAGTTTCAGGAAAAGCCCAGAGAACAGCTGTGTGAGCTGAATGAGCAAGGGGAAGAACGTAGGAAGAATGAATCGTAAATAAAATGAGGCAGCATAGATCACAAACACCCTTGGCATTTCTTGTTGAGGTAAATGGGGGGCCATCAGTTGATTTTGAACATAGTGGTAACACCATCAAATGTATTTTCAAAGGATGGATGTAGCTGTTGAGGCTAATCTTTGGAGGGCTAGATGCAAGATGAGTTAGGAGGCTCTTGCAGTATTCAGGCAAGCAATTTTTACTACTGGAATCATGGTGACAACAGTGAAGCTGCTGAGAATTGGTAAGATTCTCCATATGTTTTAGAAGCAGAGAGGATTTCCTGGCGGATGAGGTAAGCAATGCAAAAGAAATAGATGTAAGAGGGCTTGAGAAATTTCAGCTTGAATGAAAGCATGGAGTTTATCAATAGATATGGTACAATCTTAGAATAGAATATGTTTGTGAGTGAAGACCAAGAGTTCATTTTGGACATGTGAATTTGAGATGTCTTTTATGTATCCAAGTATATAATATGCCAACAAAGCAGTTGGGTAGAGGAGATTAGATTTTGGGAGATCTGAGCTGTAGCTATATATCTGGGAGTTGTCAACATATGGTGTTTAAAACTATGAACTTGGATTAGATCACTGTGTGTGGGGGTGTAGATAGACAGGAGAAAATGAAAGCTGCCTCTGTATTAAGGGAAGAAGAGAAGAAACCAACAAATAAAACTAAGAAGTGATGGTTCAGGAGGTAAAAGATAAGACTAAAGGTGTATGGGCATCTTAATTTCATTAAGAATAGAGAAACTGACTAGGCCAAATAATCATTAAATAAATTAAAGACAGAATATTCTTCTTTATATTCATGGCAGAAAGTTTTTGGAAAAAGTACATAGTACTTATTCAAAGTACAAAGTACAAAATGGCAGTGTGAGCAGTTTTCTCTGGGAAGTGAGAGAACAGGAGGGCAGGAAGGGAGCAGATTTCAGTTTAACACACTCAGCAAAAATTGTTCTTTCTTCCACATGGGTATGCATTACATTTATTTTTTAATATTTATTTATGTACTTATTTGAGAGAGAGAAAGAGAGAGTGAACACACAAAGGGAAAGGGAGAAACTGGGATAAACTGACTCCCTGCTGAGCAGGGAGCCTGATGCAGAGCTCAGTCTCAGGACCTTGAGATCATGACCTGAGCCAAAGGCAGATGCTTAACCACCTGAGCCACCCAGGGGCCCAGGCATTATATTTATGATGAAATAGAAAAATATATCTACACTAGAAAAATAACAATCTTCATCTAGGAGACAAAATATATAGATGACAACTGACAAAAACATCAAACAGGTTATTTTTGAAAAGTAAGAAGAAAGAAAGAAGAAAAAAAGAAATCCCACAAATTCTTAAAATAGCATCCACAGAATTCTAATGGAATCCCAAACTTGTCCATCATTACTTGGATTAAGCATTACCTTCAGAAGGCTTCTTTTAAAATGTAAACACGGGGGCACCTGGGTGGCTCAGTTGGTTAAGCGACTGCTTTCAGCTCAGGTCATGATCTCGGAGACCCGGAATCGAGTCCCACATCGGGCTCCCTGCTCGACGGGGAGGCCTGTTTCTCCCTCTCTCACTCCCCCTGCTTGTGTTCCCTCTCTAGCTGTGTTTCTCTCTATCAAATAAATAAAAATCTTAAAAAAAAATAAAATAAAATGTAAACATGTCACCTAAGATACATGTTAAATAAGTTATCTCAAAATATTTTAAATGGCAGATGGCTAAAATTTATATATGTTGATTGCTAAGGAAAAGCTGTTTACAACATCAGAGAAATACATGTCCTGTGAATTCTATGAACGTGGAAGAGGATGGATTCTAGGGCTCAAGAGGAAGGCCATGGGATCTAGGACAAGGCTGTCCATAACGGACATGTCCCACGAGAACTTTTCAAAAGGGAGTCATGCAATGCCACTGACTTTTATGGAGGCTAAGAATAGTTAGGGACCAGCTTAGGTCACGTGAATAACCTCAAATCAAGTTTTAACCAATGATCCCTTGCCTTTACAGGTCAAAGGTACATGGTAAGTCAGAAATAAGATGTCTCTAAGAGTGGTAAGTTACAAGGTGAGTGGTCATCCCAAAACTGTAAGTGGAATCTCATAATAAAATTGGAAGTGCTAAACTACCTAGATTTTTTAGTATGGGACCAGATAAGGCTGAAAATATTTCAAGAAATAAATGATGGATAGGGCATAGAGACTATGAGACCACTTTGATATTTTTGTAATTAGTCATAAAATAACCTCAAACTTATTTCTGTCCTGATAAAATCTTTTGATGCAGTTTTCTAAAATGCACTTTAAATAAAGAGTAATAAGCCAAAGGCAAAGTAAAAAAAAAAAATGCCTTCAAACGGTTTATAATGTTTTTACATTTCTTTAAGTTCTATCAGAGAAAGGCAGGTACATTTTTTTTTGTTTGTTTTTACGAAGAGAATTTTGGCTCTACCTCTTCAGCCTAAAACTATCCTCTTATTTTCATGGAGTTTAAAACTTTCCTTGGCATTAAAAAATGGAAGAGTAAATGCATTTACAAAATTTGGTTAAGTAACCATTAATGAAAATATCTTGGCTCTGTGTTAAAGTTATTAGTCATAGCTTTGTGACTGGGAAGCAGAATATAATAATTTTTCAGGGTAGTTCTCTGTGAATCCATAATACTGGGGAAGTTTTCCCAAGTCTATTTGTAAAAACACTCATAATTTACTAGTTTTCCATGGTGACATGAACTAATGGACCATCTTTAAATAAATTCATTTAGAGATCCAGAATATGGCACAATACTCTCTTTTTCTGTAGTGCTGTAAAATTAGCATCAAACACAGAATTTGCCATTCTTCACCTCCCCCATGGTTGTCATCTCTATGTTGTAAATCATAGAGCAAGAATAAATGAAGTTGTTTTTCTCCTGTCATTCATATTTCATATAGCTTTCTCTATCGTGTAGAAATATTTCATTTTTAGGAAGGATTAATGCCAAAGGGTTTATTGCCTTCGATCAGAAACATTTAGCTAGCTTCAGAGATGTTACTGAAGAAGTTGCTTTCCACATTCGTGTCTGTGTGCACACATGCATACACTGTGATAAACATGCACTATGAGGCCATCACAAAAATGCTTTGAAAAGCATTTAAAAGGTATTTCCAGTGAATTTTCCTTAACTTTCAAGATTTCTTAGCATGGGCATGTGCCTCTAAAGAGACCACGATTGAAATAATAGAAAATGGACATAGAAAGGAAGCAATCACCATGCGTGGCATGATAAAGCAGATCTTTGGCTTCTTGATATGACATTTATAATTGATGTGACTTTTTTTTTTTAGTTAAAGACCGATTCAGGGGCGCCTGCCTGGCTCAGTTGGTTAAGCGACTGGACCCGGGATCGAGTCCCACATCGGCCTCTCTGCTTGGCAGGAAGCCTGCTTCTCCCTCTCTCACTCCCCCTGCTTGTGTTCCCTCTCTAGCTGTGTTTCTCTCTGTCAAACAAATAAAATCTTAAAAAAAAAAAAAAAGACCAATTCAGTGTTCCAATTTTGTCTCTATGTAGGTCTTTCTGCATGTCTGTGTATCTATGCACAAGCAAAGAAAGATGATAAATATGAAGGCAATTTCAGGATGCTTACTGGAGGGTAGAGAGAAAGAAAGAAAATGCCTCCCTTTCTGTTCAAGAAGACACCATGATATTCTTGAATAAGCAGCTGATATTTTCATGAGGAAATTGACCTTAGCTGGAATTTCATACCCCTGGCAAAAATAATTCAACTGTAGTTATAAGGCATAAAGCTTTATGGACTTGTACACCAAGATTTCCTGTAATGACTTGGAAATCTACAGAAACAAGGGAAGGGGCCTGACTCAGTATTTGGTTGTGATAACATGACCCACATGAATGTTTAGGGGATAATGGGCAACTTAGCTCACTGCAAAATCAAACAGCTCCATGATCCATCATTAACCTAAGTGAGCCTCTGTTTATTGAAGTAGCCCTCTAAATGAATAGGTCACAGCCTGTTTAAAAGCTCAGAGATTTGTTAATGTTCCAAGAACTTAGAGTCTATTAGATCAAACAGGCTGAGCATGTACAAAATTATAGACACTTTGGAGAGCTAACATGCATTGGTATGTATATAAATATTTTAAAGAATATTCTTTGAAACTTGGTTTAAACAGGGCCACTGCATTTGTGAGATTATCCTGCATAAATGTGGATATGTGTCAAGTTGAAAGGAAAAGAAAGGACTCTGTAGAGAGATACTCCACAAGAGGAAATAGGTTTCCACTCTAAACCGACTTTCATAATGCAATTAACTCCATTAGGGAGAATGGAATTTTGAATACTGTTCAAATTAAGGCAGTGCAGTTTAGAAGCAGCAGCAATTCAGGAAGAATCAGCAATGCCCTTCTGAAGAAAGCCACTGAATTAAACCTTGGAGGGTTTTAAGATTAAGCCATTTAATTGTTACTTTAGGAGCTCTGGACTTTGCATAGACATGAGTCCAGGTGTTAATACTGATTCTCCTCTGTTCTCTCCAGATAACAAAACTGCATCTCACAGCCAATTAAGACAAATCTTTAAAGGCCTTTTTCCCCCTTTTTAGTGTATCCTGGGAGATTTATTTTAATTGTGGGTACCATGGGGAATCAGAGACTTTATATGTAGTGACATAGTATTAATCTTGACTTGAAAATATAACTAGTACTTGTCCAAATTATCCTGTCTTAACTTTAAAACCATTTTTTGGTAGTTTGACACTCAAATTATATTCTTTATTCCCTTAATAATCTTAATAGAACACACTCTTTTAGTATTTAATACTAGCACAAATGGCATGACTAGTGATTATTATATTTGCAGGACAAGTGGTATGCATGAATATATTACTATAGAAAGTCACATAATTCACAAGTATATCTCACTGTTCTCCCTGAAGATTAACACTTAACATATCATCATGTAAATCACTAAAACTCCATTTTTTCGCATGTGTATGTTTGAGTAAATTTATGTGCCCCAGATCCATCCTCTCATTTATTAATTTAGTCATTCACCCAAACACTTACGAAGGGCTCCTAAGTGCCAGGCATTATTATACGGCTTCTCTCATGCGGTCTGCATTTTATTTGGGAAGACAGACAATATACTGCAATATCATGTAAGCTGAAGCAGGTCCTATTTAAAGAAAATTAAACATGGATAAAGGTGAAAATATTTCTTCTGGGGAAGGAAATGTTATTTACAGACAGGGATTAGAGAATGGAGCTCTGAAGTATGGATATTTAAATGAAGATCTATGTCAAGGAAAGGATAAATTGGGTGACTGCAAAGTCGCTGTGGCAGAGAAGAGCTCAGCAAAACGAGAAAGAAAATGAAATGGTTAAGCCAGATATTGTCTTTAAGCCATGGGAAGTACTTTGACAGTAATATTGAAGGGTTTACATCTGGCGACTAAGCAATGAATTGGGGTAGGGGATAAAAGTAGAAGCTGTTTGGAAACTGGGACAACAGATTAAAGGTAACTGGTAGAGGTAGAAGAGACTGGATTAAAGATGCACTTAGACAGCAAGACCAGGAAGCCAGTAGATTTAATACTGGCACTGACTGTGGAGAGAAGAGAGAAAAACCAGGGCCTCAGAGCTGACCCTAAATTATTAAGAAATTAAATGAGTCGTTACATCATTTACTGAGATGCAGCAGATTAGGAAAATCAATATATTTAGGTTGTGGTGAGAAGGGGAAGAATTTAACAGCTGGTTTTACACAAATTATGGTTAATATGACTGTTAAATGTAGCTGCGGACTGCACGCATTTCCCTAGGGGGTGGGAGTCACATACATTGAACTGCTAACTCCCAATATGATGGTATTGGGAAGTAAGTAGGGTTAGATGAGGTCATAACGGTGAGGTCCTCATGATGGGATCAGTACCCATGTAAGAAGAGAGAACAGATAGCTTGTTCGCATACTCTCTCTGCAGGAACACCAAGAAGTCACATCAGGACATAGTAAAAAGAAAGCCATCTATACGCCAGGAAGAAAGCTCTCACCAAAAGCCAATCAGTCAGCACTATCATCTTGGACTTCCAGCCTCCTGAATTGTAAGAAAAGAAGTTTCTGTTGCTCAAGTTACCCAGTCTCTGATACTTAGTTTTGACAGCCCAGGCAACCTAATTAGATGTGCAAGTAGAAATACTGAGTAGGCATTTGGAGATTAGGGTCTGATGCTCAGCACAAAGATTGGAGACAAAGACAGATTTGGAAAGAGGCATTCAAATGGCTTTAAAATCTATAGGACTGGATGGGATTACCTCTTCATTAAGTTTCTAGAGAGGTAAACAGGGTCTAGGCCTGGGTCCAGGGATAGCCTGATACGTTTTTATTTATGGGTCTAAAGACAAGATAATGCAGCAGAGAAGAATGAGAAAAAGCAGTTAGAAAGAATAAAGTCAAAAGACAATGACAAGCACATGAGAATATTTTTGCAGAAGATAATGCAAAATTAGAACCGCTAGGTATTGAGTTTTGATGGATGCTGCCAAATTTCCCTCCAAAATGATTCCACAATTTACAATATACTCCAAATCTATGAGATGGGCTGATGTTCCTGTGGTGTGATTATATATGTTGAATATGCCAGACATTTTTGTTTTTCAAAAGTAACACCTACATGACAATATTACTATTTGGAGGCACATGTAAACCTCTGAGCTAGGACAGATTATGTGCCATATATTTTCATTTTTAACACTGTTCTCCTTATCACTAGTGTTCTATAATGATAGGCATATAAAATTCCTTGTTAAATAAGCATGTGAAATACTGCAATTAGAATGTAATAGAGAATAACTGTCTTTTTAATACTGTAGGTAAAATTTATATTGTTTATATTTAGTATATATGAGATTATGTTGTATATACTAGACTACCTGACACAACTCTTAATTCTGGTTGCAACAGCTACAATTTTAATACTGGACTTATTTCTATGTAGGTTCTTACAGTAGTGACATTCTAGTAGGAGTTTAGTACAAATACCAGATATTGATTCAGATAATGAGCTGTCTTACTGTGAGATACTTCTATTTCAAAGAAGTATTCTTGGCTTCCCACTCTTGCCTACGTAAAAATATAACACAAAACCTTGCCAAGAGCTTATTTTTTACTTTCCACTCACAATCTTATTGTTAGTAATTAAAGTAGAGTAGAGTTTCAGAGAAATCTTGCTTTTATGTCCGCCCGAAATCACATGCCTTGGAGTAATGGCTGCCCTTTGTGGAAATAAATATTGACTCACAAAGCTGTAGCAGGACGTTTCCTTTTGGATACAATGTTATTTCCTTGTTACTTCAAGTATTCCTATATTCTCTCCTCAGAAATAGTTTTAAATACATCCATACCATTTTTTCCATGAGCAGTCTTTTAATGTTAATTCCCTCTACTTCTCAATATTTACCAAGCATCTGGATCTCTTCTGACTAAGTTTAAAAGTATTACTTTAGATAAATTAATTAACACCACCTTCTGGTTGATTATTTCCTAACAATCCTTCTTACTATTCAGATTTATTTTAATAAACATCAGCAAATATTATTTGACATTTGGCTTTTGACTACTATTTTACTTGCATTATTAAAATCAATGACATCTTCTAATTGTATCTTCCACCTATGCCTTGGATATTATAAATTTTAATCTTCTCTTTGTTGTTTCAAAAACTCAGGAGCTTTCCAGTTTAGGTTTGAAACTCCTAAACACGGAGGGCAAGGAGAGACAGATTGGTAGGTGGCGTATTTAACAAGTAAAGGGACCTATGTAGGACAAGACTTGTTATGAGTGCCCACAACATGAGCTGATCTCTGGACCTGCATGCCAGAATCTTCAAAGTTTATGTAGAGGCTTTAATGGGATTCAATCACATGTTTAGTCTAATGGGCTCAGTAACACCTTACTTTCCCAAGTTTATTCCTCTGAAACAGCCCTTAGTGTGAAAATGGTGGGCAGAATGCACATTCCAAGGACTGGGGTGAGGATGAGGAGCCTCTGATTGCCAGGGTCAAGCTCAAGGATCAACAGAATTCTGATGACCTCCTCTGACACTTTAAGCTCTTGATTCATCATTCATTTTCTTTTGTCTAATGATTCCAATCTCATCTATTCACATGCTCAAATCTCTATAAAAAGAGTAATAATCCCACAAACTTCCCTTGACTCCATTCTTTCTGTTTAGTGATCTTTTTGCTTGACTTCTAAACCTCTTGACATATGGTGGTAATAGTTTCATCACAACCTAAACTTCACTGATTATTTAAACTACCAGAAACATCCATGTCCATTCATTAAAAGCATTCTTGCCAAAAATAAGTGGAATTATTTTTAAATAAGTGATCTGAGGACCACTTCCATCCCCACATGATAAGTAAATCACAGCATATAACAAATGTTGGCCACTACGTGTTTTCATCTCAGAGGCAGAAGCTCTGGCTGCACTTAATCTCTACAAATAGAGCACTATAGTCATGGAAATTTCAAAAGAGAAAGACAATTAGTGAGTGTTTATGTGGTAATAGTATGCTAAATCAAGAGAAGAAACCAAGGATCAAAAAGCTAAGTAATGGGGCACCTGGGTGGCTCAGTTGGTTAAGCGACTGCTTTCTGCTCAGGTCATGATCCCAAAGACATCAGAATCAAGCCTGACACTGGGCTCCCTGCTCCGTGGGAAGCCTGCTTCTCCCTCTCTCACTCCCCCTGCTTGTTTTCCCTCTCTCGCTGTGTTTCTGTCAAATAAATAAATAAAAATCTTAAAAAAAAAAAGCTAAGTAATATATCCCAAAGTACCCACAGAATAATTCTTAAAATTTTGATTCATACCACTATTTGACTCCCAAGTTTTGATCTTCCCACATCATCATGCAGACAATGAATCAAGACTCTCATCTTTACATGGAGAAAAATATTTTTTGCATATGATAATTTTCTAGTCAATAGAAGTGACAGAAGTTACTAAGTACATGGTACACTTCTGGTATAATCAATTGTGCTTCTAACTAGCATCCTACTAGTTGTGGATAAGTCTTACTTAAGTAAAACCTAATGTCTACTTCTTTTGTACTTGGAACTAAGTATGCATCATTCAGCTATCTGAACATGTAGATTTAGGACTTGATATATGAGTCCTGTCTTTCTCTATTGAGTATCTATGCACAAATTGGTACCTCATCTTCTCTCATGGGAATCTTCATACCTACACGCACAAGAGATACATATTTTAAGAAGAATTTTATAGTTCAAATAGCACATCCCTTATATTCAAGGTAATATAAATCCATTTATAGAATAGTGACTTAGATAACATTCAGAGCAAGGGCTATATAACAAAATCATAACCTTTTAGTGAAAAAAATAGCTAAAGCATATTGAAGATTTAATTTATCCCTTAATACCATGAGCTATAATAAAGTGATAAAAACCTGACTGAAGCTAAATTTGCAAAAATAGTAAATATAGAGCTTATTTCTAATACTTTAACAAATGCTTATTAAATTGATAATCAATAATTGAATAAATGAATTCTTAGAACATTAACCATGATCGCACAAAAAGTAGAATAACAAGAATAACACTATATGAAGTTCATCTGTTATTCAGTTTTACAGTAGTCATAATTTTCTCTCAGTCTTTTCTAAAAATGTTACTTACTGCTTATTATTAGTCATCTTAGCATGTGATGCTTAAAAATACCTTTGAGTTACCACTATTGATATTCAACACAGGTGGACTTATTCACATTCACAAATAAATACACATGCACGTGTGTGCACACATACACACTTTCCTTTTAAAGTTTGGTAATGATGTATCACCCTGAATAGTAATTCAGAAAAAAATTCAATTACCTTAAAGCCAAAAGTTAAAATGCTTTTAAAAGCCTTAAGAGTGTAAATCGCTTGATTATCATGTATTAGTAAAGTGAAAAGAAAGTTCCCGATAAAATCATAAATCTTCATTACTTATTTATTTTACTGATATAAATTGAGCCGATTCATCAAAATAAAGTATTTGCTAAACAAGATAAAAGAATTTCCACCTACAGTAAATATAAATATAATATATATATTACAAATATAAGTATACAAATATACAAATCATGAATTGGTGCAAAATGCTATCTTTTGATGTGGTAACACTGACTCGGTAATATAGGGACATAATTACTTTAAAAACAGCTTTGTTAAGAGACTAAAGAAGTGATACCTTACCTTAAACGAGACAGCTGTACTCACACTTTTCCTTTGAAGTATGAAAACATTTACAACAGTCTACTTAAGTCATTTTATTACACAGACCTTAGATTTAATATTTTTACATGAAAACATGGCTCACTTCTGAAGAGAATCATCACTGTATGCATCTTCCTATCACAATTGTTAGGCAGCAGATTTAATGATATGACATCTAAATGGCATAGGTGTGAAAACACAGTAATATTTCACATTTCATGTGAGAACAGTTTCAGCAGACTATTTGCAGTACTATTTCACCAGCCAGAGTGATTTGATGTTCATCACAATACATTCTAAGAGGGAAGAGTGACAGATATTCTTATTAACCACAAAACGAGAAAAGATTGATTTCAATCAATATCACAGCCTATTACATGAAATATGTTCTGTGAAAATACCACATGCAAAAGATACTCCATCTAAGGAGATGATTTTTTTGCTCCAGCCTTAAAAGATGCAGTCATACTGAGGTGCAAGTATGTCACGTGAAGTGTTAGCAGGGAATTTTTTTTCCCATAAGCTAAGCACTGCTTTTGCTGTGGTAAGAACTCAATATGTATTATCCCACTGTAAAACAAATGACACTTCTCATGCATATAATCCAGCTCTCTCTTTTTGTGGGAATTATGTAAAATGATCACATCAGTAAGCAGATCATCGGAAGGAATCAGGTCCAGTAGGAAAAAAAAAAAAGCATTCTTGGCTTGGAAACTCGCCCCTACTGCTTGAAAATGGTACACAGCAGTAGAAGTTAAGAATCCAGAAAGTGGTGATTTGCTGAACACAAGAGAAAAGAAAATGTGATTTTTTTCTTTCTTTTTCTTTTTTTTTTTGGGGGGGGGGGAGTGCTAAACTATTCCAGGGTTAAACTAGGAAGTTAGCCTTTGAAGTAAGAGCCATTAACAAAGGAGAAAATATATTCTGGAATTGGATTTTCAAGTTAATGTGAAGCCCCTTTTTGCTACAGTAGTTTCTATAGCAGGTGGAGGAACTGTCCCTAGATCTCATCACGAAACAAGGTGAAGTGCTGGTTAGTTAAATTTGGTTAAGTAGAAGCTTCTACTTCATGTGTAGCTGAGCTCTTGAGCATTCCAGAACAATCTGTCAATCAACTGCTTATGGCTTGGGGAGAGTAACCACATGCCTTTCAATTTTGAAGAGACCTTCTGCTGGAATCATGGAAATTTATAAGAAAAACCTATTCAGTTAATTTCCTTCCTAGAAATAAAAATGAAGATCCGTATATTAAAGTGATTCTCAAATTGCTTAGGATAACTTAGTGAATAACTGATGTCACTGCCATAACGAGATTCAATATTTCTGGGCAGCTGTGCATCTGGATTTTAGAAATCTGAAAGCCAAATAAGTATGCCAAAAAGACCAAGCTAACTGATAACCTGATTGGCATGGTTGGATTTTCATCTTTTAGTCCTGTATAGGGGTAATTGAAAGCTATAAACACATTTTCAGAATCTTCTCTAATTTTTCCTTCTCAGTATGTAAGGGCAATTATCCAGCTGGACAGTTTGTGAATGAGTTTCAAAATACCTGATGAGAAACTGGAAATCATGAAATGGTCACAGAATTACCCCAAAGTATGTTAGTTCTTACTCCAGAGATTACAGAGAAGTATGTTTATGAGACATCAAGCACTCAACCTCAGAGGTGCTGAAGCCACTGTGATTTCCATGTAGAAAGAATGACGTTTAAAAGGGAGAAAATATTTATAAAATACCGAAGTTCCCTGAAAAAACAATTTGCTGGTGTGTCCTATATTGTACATATGTCTTACTTTTTCAATGTGCCACCAAATTATTAATACCTTTAAGATATTTTTAAAATGCATATTATATAACCCACAGCAGATCTGGTAATCTATATCTCTTCCACTCGTCTCAAATTAGTTTTGAGGTTGGAAACTCAGCTATATAGGAGAGACTAGCTATCAAAGCATTTAAATTGCTCTACAGTTTTCTTTAGTGAAGAATGAAGTTTTTAAATACACACACCTTAATACCAGTGGAGAAGGATGTGGGGATGTTAACAGTAACAGTATTTTAACAACAACAACAAAAAAACAGTGGAGATGGGTATTTACAGAAGCATTTTGAAAATAAGGCATCATTTTGTCATAAAAATAGATCAATAAAGCCATTTAGAAAATAATCAGTTGAACATCTACCGTACATAATTATTTTCATTTGAAAATTCAGTCATGCTAAGTAAGATACACACGCGGTTAAAACATCACTTTCCCTCCCCTTTCAACTTAACCTTTCGATCTGAGGACTAGAGACTTGTTCAGAACTTACTGAAGTTTCCCAAAGCACAACCACGCACCAGTTCCTAATTCAGATGCCAGATCTGTGTGCAACCTCGTTTAGCTTCTGACTACGCTAGGCAACACTTTATTAATCATGTATGAATTTCTGTGCGTATATCCTGAAGCGATCACACACGACGCAATCCCAATAAAGGGGAAGGGTGGGGGGGGGGGGAGGCTTACCTGATGGCAGAACCGGCAGCTGCAGGAGCAGAAGCAGAAATAGCAGCAGCAAGATGTAACAACCCAGTCTTGCACGAAGGTGAGACCCTTTCTCTCTCCCTCTCTCTTTCTCTCTCTCTCTTTTTTTCTTCTAAATCACTGTAACAACAAACTGCCTTGCATTTTGTCCTCTTTCATTCACAGAAGGTTCTCCAAGCCCGACAGCCAGCAGACACCACTTTCTTCCTGGAAGAGGTCTGCCTCTCTTCTCAGAAACGCCTGGACCCCTCTCTGTGGCTCCCTCCACGTTTACCCTTCAGATCAATAATGCTCGCGGAGCGGCTAGAGCTCAACTGCAGCGGCGAGCGGCCAGCCAATGGGGGCCCAGGATTCCCTCCCAGTCATCTCCCCGCCCTCAAAACAAAACACAGCGTGCCTTTGACACATCGCCGAGTTGTGAAAAGTAATTGAATACTGTATTTGAAATGTATCTTGTTTGTTCTTTTTCCCCCCTAGCGTTCATTGTATAATGCTGTGAATGAGCCGAAAGGCTCCATAGCTCTCAGGACATTCATTAAAGGAGATTCGCAGAGGGGAAGCGTGGGCGCTGGGAGAGTGACAGCACCTGGGTTGGTTTGCACCTGGAGCTTTGCTATTTAAAGGCTTGAGGACTGCTGAAAACAGAGAACTGGGAGGCAAAGGCTTGGGTCCTGGTTCTCAAGCCCCTAAGTAAGCTTACTTCTTTTATCTCGCGGAACAGGAAAATAAAGTCCATTTCAACTGGATGTTGTGTCTTTCTCTAAACAAGAATCAGACGCTAGTTGATGGGTAACCTTAGTCAAGAAATTTCCACGAATCCATTTACCTGTTTCTCTGCTGACCACAATGGTCCAGATTCTATAAGCAACTAACATGTGTTCAGGCTGTATGGTAGTCTAGTTTCTTTCCTTTTGCATGTTTATGTATTGTAAGATTTTTGTGATTAACATTAATTTCTGTTTGGGAATCTATTAGTGATTACTTACAACTGTAGAGAATATTACAATGGTTTTAAAAATCTTATAATGAAAAGTCACACTATTTGAAACAATTGCTACTACATCTTCCCAAATTATAAAACCTTGTTCATGATTTATCTAAACCATGGTGATCTTTCTTCTCATTTCTGTGGATTGACAACCTCGAGAGTTCCTGTGGGTGAAATTCATTACTGGCCCAATACACTGAGGGCAAGAAGAGACCAAAGAAAGAGTCAGGCTATTCCAGATTGATAGGTGGCAGTTTTAATAAGCAAGGGAACTTACATATAAGGCTTGCCTTAGGTTGCCAGGAGACTAGTAGATCTAGGCCCCTGTTCTTTAGTATCTGAAAAGCTTACATGGAGGCCTTAATGGCGTACAGTCATGTATGTAGTGCAGATGCTCTCAATAACACATTACTCTCTCAAGTCCTTGAGGTGGCTCCTAAAATGGGAACAGTGCACCTAATGTACATTCCAACCACAGGGGAGAAGGTAAGGAGGCTCTGATTGCCTGGGTCTGGCTTATGGGTCAACTGGGGGTCACGTCCTCTGATTGACCTCCCCCAACAATGTCACTATTGAAGTACTGAGTACTGAAATTTGCCTAAACAAGTTCATGTGAATCATTTACTTTCTCTCCAAGAGTCGCAGTCACTTTATCATTTGTATGTCAAGAATGCAGCAATATTTGGGATAATCACTTAATCTAAGTCTATCAAAAATCTCAAGAGCACAGAATCTCCACAGTTTTAAAAATATGTATAACTACAAGCAGGCTTGGTATCTCAAACTGCACAAATAAGAATGTCTTTTCAATGTCGCTGTTGAATAAGAATAAAATTAATGTGTCTTTATGAAATCTTTTTATTCCACTGAAATAATAGAAATGGGTTGATGCATTTGGTGTAGCCAAGCTTTGTGCGTCACGACAAGTTGAAGTAGCTTGGGGAGACATTACAAACAAAACAATTTTGCTACCTGTCCATCATGTGAAGGAGCCATGGGAAAGTGTAATATTTACAGTACTGTATGCTGTGTTGCTATAAAAAGGTGAAAGCTAACTTTATTGTAACTCTCTCATGTAGCCAGTAAAATTTTATTCAGGACATTCTCTGGGTGACTGTAGTGACCTGGATTTTGTGAAGAAAGAAATATGCTAACAAAATGACAATTATAAAATTGTTTTATGTCTAACTTTTATAATCACATGGATTCATTTATCTGAATTCATTTGTGTATCACAAATAAAAAATCACTGAAATATAGAACATTGTCTTTGTTCTGTAATCACATTGCATGATTTCCAGACCATTAGCAAAAGTTTCACTGGGAACTTACTGAAAAAGCAAATTCTCAAGCCCTTCACTAGTCCTGTTGAATTGGAAACACCAAAAGTGACATCCAAAAACCTGTGTTTTAGCATCCCTTCACATGATTCCAATGCACACCCAAGTTTCAGACTCATTGCTCTAAGGAAGGTATCTGCAAACTACAACAGACCAGCACCTGCTTTTGAAAATAAACTGTTATTGGAGCATAGTTTCACCCATTTTTACACTGGGATGAACATGCAGTTCAAGAGGTTAATAAAGCTTTTATTTGTAAGCCAGTGAAATTTTAGGCCCGTATGTTACCACATAGTCTGTCCTGACTAAAATAAGTAAAATTTAAAGTAACAAGAGATAAACTGGTGCTAATGCAAGAGCAATGACTGGAACAAGGCATTTAAATAGAAACACAAAAGTCATTTTTGTGGAAGGAAGAGTAAAACTAGTTGAGTTTCTTTAAGAAAAGAATAGCCTGAAAGTAGGAAATAAATATTAAAAATATTTATGACAGATAATTAAGGCTAAGGAGATATAACTTAATTCTTTAGCAATAGGGAGTCTTGGAGACTATTTAGAAAAGCAGTAACATGATCAAAATTGTGCAATAGGAAGATTACTCTATTGGCAAGAAAGAAACAGAATGACAAAGGCAAATTCATCACAATGATGTCAAAAATTAAAATATGATGTAATATGGGCCAGGGCTCAAGCGTTGTCATCCTTACACCTCTATTCAAGGAATTAACAAGTTGTCTCTGACTGACTTCCTAAATGCAACTAAAAATCATCATTTTATCTTTATCCACAACTGTAATTGCTTTGGCTCTGGCTTTTACCCTTCCTCCATAGACATTTGTATTCATTTCTTAACACATATCTCTGTCTCTTTGATATGTCTGTTATTAGTCAACAATAATTGGTCAGCTTTGCCTCATAGCTTCTTTAATCCAGACTCCAACAGGCTGATGGGACATTTCCAGTCTCATAGAAGAGGGAAAGGAGAGAGAAACCAGAGATTCTCATTCAAACAATAACTGTGGCTCAGAAGCAATGAACATCTGTTCTGTTTATATTTCTTTGGCCAAAGAATGTTACAGACACACTAGTAAGTGTGATGTTACTGTAACAAAGATGTATAATCTTCCTAGAGGAAAAGAAGCATGGGAAGGGCCAATAATTATTTTGAAGAATAACACAATCTACTTCATTCATCTCTAACCCTAAAACAACAAAAGATGAAGCTGTCTACCAGGTGATTTTACATGTCTAGGGTAAAGATCATATTTCTTTAATCTTTCTTTTGCTATTTCATATGTAGTACTTATTGTTAAATTGAAATGGTTTCAAACAGACAAAAAGAATATAAGAAATCATAGAGGAATAGTTTAGAGGTCTCTATTAAACTACAGATGGGGACAGCAGAGAGAAGAAAAAAAATCAGTTTTCAGTGTTTGAAATCTTGGACATTAGTCATCCTTACTCTCATTTTCTTTAAAGCAGAGGATGAATCAAAGGTCCCTGTGTACATAGTTTATGTACCAGCTGACCACCAGAACCAGTGTAAATAAAGGGACCTGATCAAAGTGGACACTGTGGGTAACACAGTGGCTTGATTCTACTGGGATTTCTGGAGATGTATACAGATTACCTCCAAGAATTTTCCAGTCAAAAAGCCAGAAACTCCTTTTTCTAATTTCTCTAGACTACCCCTCTTTTGAGCTATACACACATGCAGGCACAGTGACTCCTGCCATTCTTTTCAGTGTTAAAGGAGATTGAGGGCTAGAAGCAAAGACAAGCCATGGTCACTTGAGGGATACACCATGAACAAAGAAATGGATCACATCCATGTGGCTCTGTCCTCTCAGCTGCAACTGAAATCAGAGGATCTAAGAAAATATAAGCTTGTCATTGGATATCCTAGGATAACACTTATGTCAATAACAAGGGGTAGGAGAGACAAGTTTATAGAATGATGATGTCAAATATTTTGGAATTCAGATTAAGGCAGAATACCCAGATAAACTGGGGTAAATTGATGATTTGAAATAACTGGGACAGAAACTACTACCGAAGAGTATGAAATAAGAGACTCAGCTACTCACCCAATAGCAATAATAAACAATACAACAACTATTAGTACTAATAAATGGATTAATATTTACTGAATATTTACTAGATGTCAGATTCAGGGCTAATATTTCACATATATTTTCATAGTGTGAAGGTAATATTATTTTCTTCAGTTTAGAAATGAGAAAACAAAGTCATAGAGAAGTTAAATAACACATATGATCATAAACATAGTAATCAGTGGAATCTGGATTTAAGCCACGGTGGCTGAACTCCAGAGATCATTTTAATAATTACTGTATTCTAATGCTTGTCTTTAATATTTCTTTACTGCTGGATGAATATGGAATGTGCATACAGTAGTTCTATAGTTCTTGATATAAAGTGGAAAAAATTTTGATTATTAAGAAATAATATTTTGGGGGGTGCCTGGGTGGCTCAGGTCATGATCCTGGAGTCCCACGATTGAGGCCCACATTGGGCTCCCTGCTTGGTGGGAGGCCTGCTTCTCCCTCTCTCACTCCCCCTGCTTGTGTTCCCTCTCTGGCTGTGTTTCTTTCTGTCAAATAAATAAATAAAATCTTAAAAAAAATAATATTTTTACCTCATGAACTGGCTAAAATTTTAATAATCCACTGAACAAATAATTGTTGAATTCTGCAATGTGCATTATTTTGTGGTGGGGTGAATGGTGAATGCAAAATAATAAACACTATACTCTCTAGAGACAAAAGAAAAAGCTGCCAGCCCACAGGAATTTATAGCAACTACCTATTTTATCATCAACTATATATTAACTAGGCATTCTTACAATGAAATGCTGTTTGTCCCAAGATTATAAATGCATCTCCATTAGGAACAGAAATAAATGAACATTTGAAAAGGAAAAGTAGCAGAAATCTTTGTCACAAAGCAGTGAATTTCAGACTCAGCAGAGTTGCAAACAGATAGAGATCATACCCACTTCAGTAATTTCCTCAGCCTGGCTTAGAAATGGATGAGGAGGGGCACCTGGGTGGTTCAGTCATTAAGCATCTGCCTTCAGCGCAGGTCATGATCCCAGAGTCCCAAGAGCTAGCCCCGCATTAGGCTCCCTGCTCACTGTGAAGTCTGCTTCTCCCTCAGTCCCCTTGCTTGTGCTCCCTCTTTTGCTGTGTTTCTCTGTCAAAAAAATACATAAAATCTTCAAAAAATAACAATATAATAAAATAAAATCTTTTTAAAAAGTTGTTAATTTTTTAATCTACTTGGAAGAAGAGTTCAATTTAATACTAATTTTTATAAGGAAAATTTAAGTGACAAAAGTATTTGGTACTCCGCAATATAATTATACACCTAGGTGTCAACTTCATGGTAAAAACAGTAACATTACAACAAATTGATTGGAAACACACCATAAAATAAGCATATATATGCATTAAATTTCACTGTTATCAGAGAACATGCACTCTAGAAATTTAAGCATGAGTTAATAGCTTAGGAATACATCATAAATCCCCAAATCTGAGTATTGTCTGTTATTTAAGAACTTTATAGTCCTGGTTGCCTATAAGTTACACCTATCATACGTTTAAAAGATTCAAGTTTGGAACCTAATTAACATTTAAGATTTTAAAAATTAAAGTAAAATGTATTTTATGTTTTTTTCTATAAAATGTATGTAGGACTAATTCTTCCTGAATGAATACATCATTGGTTCTGAAAAATTGCCTAGTTTAACAAGTATTGCACCCTTATAGATATTACATTGATTTTAAAACAAAAACTACTTATCTCAAAGCAAAAGGACTTATTTTCTAATTAATGGCTTTTACAATATATCTCTGGTATCAGATCCTCTAGAAGTATAAATACACAAAATTGGGTGTACTAAAGTCATCATATTTAGTGTATAATTCTAAAATGTATTTTATATCACTATCCTATCTTCCATTTTTAATAGTTTTAATCTCTTCTTTTCTATATAAATTTTATATTGCATTTATTTTTTAATTGAGTTGGTGACATTGTCTTTATCATTTCCCTCTTTTAAAAAATACCTAAATAAAAGAACATATTTTAGCGTTTGTTGTGACATTAGATTTTACAGTCAAATGTCTGCCATTGAAATAGAACAATCAGAAAGGAAGACATCATATTTTTCAAAACCACACACAAGTCGAGAGAAAAATAGAAGGCAAAAAGAAAAGATAAGAGGTTGTGCTATTTCTAAAATCCTCTTTAATTTCCAGATTTCTTTCTGAGCATCTGTGTATGAGGTCAAACATAAAACAAGAAACCTGCATCAATTTGGTCTTCAGCTATGTATGTTACTAACTTGCTCCTGGGACTCAGGATAACTCTGAATGATACAATTAAACAACTACAAAGTGACTGCAGTCTACAAAAAGTCACAAACAGCTGTTGGAGAAGGTCAGAGAGGAGACTTCTAGCTCTTAGACCTGCAGTCTGTGGTTAACCTTGCCTCTTCTCTCTCCTTGGAAAGTGCGTTATGCCCACAGTTTCCACAATTTTTCAAGAATGCAGTTCAGCTGTTTTCGAGAATATGGCCTTGAAAGAGCCAAAATGACCTTGAGAGAGCGGGTATTATTCCAACCATCTGAGGGTATATGTGACTAAATCCAGGTAAGGCCTTTATATACACTTTTAAGATTCTGATGAGATAGAGGGTGCCAAGATCCACTCTTGTATCCAAGGGAAATGAGCCTGTTCTGTAAATTCTTTTGCTTTTTAAACCTGCCAGGTAAGCAATCTGGAGTGGCCTGCGTCTTTCTTAGGTCTCTCCTTGCCCACTGTGTGTGGGGTCTGTTTCAAATTTTGCCTGAGAAACTCCTGAGGTTGTGACCTCAAAACAACGAATCTTGGATAAGGTTATGTTTACAAGCAAAAGGAATATGAAGGCCCTCTGCCTGCCATTCCACCTACTTGTGTTCTCTTTCTCTGTCAAATAAATAAATAAATAAATAAAATCATTTTTAAAAAAAGAGAATCTGAAGGCAGTGGGCAAGTAAAGGTCATTTTCCTTATTTAGTAATATTATTCCCTCAGCCTTGTGTCAGGAGGGTTAAACCGCAGTTCCAAGACTCCTTTTGAAATTAATAAAATCTTGAAGTAGGGAGAGATGGATAATTTTGCCTCATCATAAAACAACAACAAAATAGAGACATAAAAGTAAACCAGTATGGGGCGCCTGGGTGGCTCAGTTGTTAAGCATCTGCGTTGGGCTCAGGTTATGATCCCAGGACCCAAGGATCACCCCTGCATGGGCTCCTTGCTCAGCAGGAAGCCTGCTTCTCCCTCCCCCACTTCCCCTGACAATATAATACAAAGATTATCATTCTACTCTATTCTAGAGTGGACATACTTGATTTTTAGTTGAATCAGAAAATATACAAACCTACTCTCCTTTGAGATATCTGGGGACTCTACACGATGAATAATCTTTTTAAAGTTAGTATAATTATCAAGGGAACCCAAAGATAAGCATAATTTCTGATAAATGGCCAAATTTCATTCCATTTGAAATAAAAAGATGACTAGAGCAAGGTTTAAAGGGATAATGAATATAATTACAATACAAAAATAACAAATTTTGGACACCATTTTTTTTTAAAGATTTTATTTATTTGACAGAGAGAGAGATCACAGAGGCAGAGAGGCAGGCAGAGAGAGAGGAAGAAGCAGGCTCCCTGCCGAGCAGAGAGCCCAATGCGGGCCCTGGATCCCAGGACTCTGAGATCATGACCTGAGCTGAAGGCAGAGACCTTAACCCACTGAGCCACCCAGGCGCCTATGGACACATTTTTTTTTTAGACTTTATTCATCTGAGAGAAAGAGAGCACAAACATGGGGAGAGACAGAGGAGGGAGAGGGAGAAGCAGGCTCTTTGATGAGCAGGGAGCCCAACGCAAGGCTAGATCCCAAGACCCTGAAATCATGACCTCACCCCGAAAGCAGAAGGCTAACTCACTGAGCTACTGAGGTGTCCCTAGGATACCAGTTTTCTTTATTGTTGCTTAACGAAGATCTACAAGTCCTGTGTGATGAAGATCTGTCCAAATAGAGTTTTGTTACACTATAAACTCAATATAATTAAAGTAAGATATGACTACCCAAAGAAAACAAAACAACCCAAAGTATAATGAACAGAAATATTCAAAAAGACAAAATATTCAAAATTATTTGAAATATTAAATATGTAAAATACTCAAAAAAATAAAAGGAATACTGCCTGTTTAGAAAGTCCCAAGACTGTAATGGAGAACTTGGGGAAAGCTTACTTGAGACAATAAGGACTGTTAATTATGTATTTTTATGTTGAATAAGCATCCAAGGAGGTCTGCTTGGTTTCTCTTTCTTTTTTCTTTCTTTCTTTCTTTTCTTTTCTTTTCTTTTTCTTTTTTTTTAATATTCTATGTATTTATTTGACAGAGAGAAACACAGAAAGAGAGGGAACATATGCAGGGAGAGTGAGAGAGGGAGAAGTAGGCTTTGGCTGTGCAGGGACCCAATGCAGGGCTTGATACTAGGACTCTGGGCCGATGTTTAACGACTGAGTCACCCAGGTGCCCTTGTCTGCTTGGTTTCAAGGGAAAAATGGTAACTAGGGCAGAAGTTACCATGTAAAGTCAACCTTTAATACCTGGTATAGTTGAAAGATATAGCTATCTGCCTGAAAATACAAGAAGTTCCACGATATTAGAAATGTCTAATTAATATGTATGGAACTGAACATCTTTTTTTTTAAAGATTTTATTTATTTATTTGACAGAGAGAAACACACAGAGAGAGGTAACACAAGCAGGGGGAGTGAGAGAGGGAGAAGCAGGCATCCTGCCGAGCAGGAAGCCTGATGCGGGGCTCGATCCTGGGTCTCCGGGATCATGACCTGAGCCGAAGGCAGTTGCTTAACCAACTGAGCCACCCAGGTGCCCCAAAACTGAACATTTTTATGCTTACAAAGTGGTAGAATGATAGGGGAAGTTAAAATACTCATGCCAAAATGACATTATGAAAGGGGAAAAAGTTATTCTCTCTTATTGCTATTATACATGGTTGATTTTAGAGGAGAAAAGATTTATTTTCCCACTAATATCAGATCAATAACATATATGCCTATGCCAGTTCTCATTTTCTTGACAACTCCATTTTGAAAAAAATCCTCACAATTCCCTATATCCTTTAGTCTTAGCACCTTTATTGAATTACAATTTACAATCCATAAAGTTCACTCACTTTAAATGTACAATTCAATGAGTTGTGATACATTTGTACAGTTAAAGAACCATCACCACAATCCAATTTTAAATTTAAATCAGGGGAACCTGGCTGGCTCAGTCATTAGAGCATGCAACTCTTGATCTTGGGGTTGTAAATTCAAGCCCTACACTGGGTGTAGAGATTACTTAAAAATGAAATCTTTAATAAAGTATTCAAATCACCCAATATAATCCGTGAAGTTAATTTGCAGTCAGTCAATCTTTAATCTCAACCTAATCCCAAGCAATCACTTATTTATCGCTATCGATTTGTCTTCTCTGTACATTTAGTATAAATGGACTTCTATAATATATGGACTTTTGAGCTGCTTTCTTGCAATTAGCATGATATTTTTGAGCTCCATAATTTTACAGTATCACTGACCTACTCCATTTATATTGCTACATAATATTTTATTGTTTCCATGTACCGTATTCTGTTTATCCATTCACCAGTTGATAAACATTGGATTTTTTCCACTTTTTGACTGTTATAAATAATGTTGCTGAGTCAAGTACAAGTCTTTATGTGGACATATGTTTTCATTCTCCTAGAAATATTTCTAAGAACCACTTTTTCATGTTACACTTATTATTGTTATTTTTTAAAGCAACTGTCATACAGTTTTCCAGTGATTCTACCAGTTTACATTCATGCCAGCAGTGTTAGAGGTCTCTAGTTTCCCATATATATTTGTGAACCATTCATGTTGTTTGTCGTTTTTATTATAACTATTCTAATGGGAACAAGTGTTATCTAGTGGTATCTTATTGTGGTTTATAATTTACATTTCTCTAATGATTAATAATGCTGAGCATGAGTTTCCTTCCAAGTAACTACTGAACACACACATATATATTTTGGTGAAATGTACGTTTCAATTTTTACTTCATTTTTATTTGGAATTTGTCTTATAATTGTAAGCTTTCTCTACATATTCAGAAAAGTAAGAGAAATGCAATTTGCAAATACATTATCTTAGTATTTCAATTTTTTTATTGTTACTTAATTTTTTTCCAGTGTTCCAAGATTCATTCCCCATTCCCCACACCCAGTGCTCTATGCAATAGGTGCCCCCAGTACCCACCACCAGGCTCTCCCATCCCTCCACCCCCATCCCTCAGTATTTCAATTTTTAATGGTGTCTTTCGAAGTGCAAAATTAATTTCCTTTTTAATTTTAAAAATTCCAATTTAACTTTTTTTTAAATATGGATTTTGCTATTGGTACTATTACCTTAGAACTTTTCACCTAACTAGCAGTAACAAAGATTTTTTTCTAGGCTTTCTTCTAATAATTTTATTTTTTTAGATATTATACTTTAGAGTATGACACATTTTGAATAAAAAAAAATTGTCATATAAAGTAAGTGCTACATTAATATTTTCATGTGAGTTTATCCAGTCTCCCTAACATCATTTGTTGAAAAAAGCTGTCCTTTCTTCATTGAATTGGCTTAGCCTTTGGGGAAAATCTACTGAAGTAAAAGATGACAAATTCTACACATATGAATATTATTAGCATTATTTCCCCCATTAATATAAAGTAAATCTTTCAGGAACAAATGAAGAAAATTAATGAATCAGGAGTATTATTTCTCCCATATCCACAGTTCCTCTAATGGCACAGAACCTAGGGTTTATATAAAAACCAGAATAATTGAAATTTAGTGTATAGTTATTTGGCATTAATTGTTTGATGTTGAAACCAGAAAAATGTTTGATAAGTCATGATCTTTTTTTTTTTTTTTTGAAGTAAATTCTGTGCCACACATGGGGCTTAACCTTGAGACACTGAGATCAAGACTAATGCACTCTACTGACTGAGCCAGCCGGGCACCCCAAGGCATGCATGATCTTTTTAATATCCCTTTTGGATAAATCTAGTTTGTGGTTTCTCTTGCACTTTTTTTTTTTTGTCCTCTTCAGTGTTTAGAAATACTGTATACTTTTATTAAAATGTCTGAGTTTTTACTATAGTTCACTGTATTTCCGTCTTGCACTTACCATTCAGTAGGTTAATTATGTGTTGACACAGTTTGTGATAAGAGCTATAGTCCACGTGGTAATAGGAGGACAGGGTATATTGGAGAGTGCCTTTTAAAATAGTTTTGCCAAGAGCTGCTACTTATAGTTGCCAAGTGAGAGATAGTACCCAGCTTAAGATATTCCTCAGGGAATGGAGGGTGATCTTTAATATTACGGGTGAGAAAGCTGACTCTGAACTACTGTTATAGCAGCTTAATGATTCCCAGTGGGAGATACTTACAGGATTTATTTCTCACATGCTGATTTGGGAAAAGTCATGCTTGCACCCATGTCATGTGTAAAGAACTTTTTCATAATACGTCATTCACTGGTACAGAGAATAAATTGAGTGCTACACGTAAAAATCAACTAAGGAGAGAAATAAAAAACAAGTTTCTCTGGCTGAAATATTGGTATTCTAAATACAAGGGTAATAAAAATGTACAAGTGAGGGGCGCTTGGGTGGCTCAGTAGGCTAAATGTCTGACTCTTGCTTCCTGCTCAGGTCATGATCTCAGGGTCATAGGATAGAGTCTGGAGACCGGCTCTGTGCTCAGCAGAGAGTCTGCTTGAGATTCTTTCTCCCTCTCCCTGTGCCTTCCCTCCTGCTCACGCATACACACTCTCTCTCTCAGATAAACAATTAAATCATTAAAAAATTTACATGTGAAATCAAATGCTAGGTTTAGATCAGTAAAGAAGCCAAATAAAGCTATGTGAAACCAGAATAAAATTAAAGGGAGAAAAAAAAAATTAAAGGGAGAAAATAAGGAGGGAATGAAGGGAGGAAAGAAAGAAGAAAGGAAGGAAAGAGGGAAGGAGGAATGAGAGAAGGTAGCTACAGTGTTTGGTAATTGTATGAATTTTATAACTATGGTAGATTGGGGTAGTCTTGATTTCCATTTTGTTCACAAATTTCTGTATCCAGCCCTTCAGTAGTCTACATCTACTGATTCTTGACATGTTATGTCCAATGTCAGCAGTAAATATGACTAGGTAATTGCTTGAAAAATACTTGCACATTGGAACTTGTTCACTTTTGTTCTTGAGGCCCCTACCAACTCTTCCACATGGAGGAGAAAAAATAAATAAATAAAAAATTGTGTGTGTGTGTGTGTGTGTGTGTGTGTGTGTGTGTATATATATATATATATATATATATATATATATATTTAGTTAGTTAGTTAGTTAGTTAGGGTTTTTTTGCTGAATAGAGAAAATATGAGGAAAACATATGGCATCTCAGCTAAATCATCTTAGACCAGACATATGCAACTGATTGACCAGTAGACCATAAACTTATGAGCAACCCTGAGTCTGACCCATACTAGAGGAACCAAGAACCCCCTAACTCACACTAGAGCAAATTTCTGACCTATGGAATTATGACCTAGACAAATGGTTGTTGCTTTAAGCTGCTGTAATAATTAAGCCACTATGATTTGTTATGCATCAAGTGCTAACACAGTTTTCTTATTTTAGGTGAATATGTTAAGATTTTTATAGGTGTTTTTAGAGCATGTGTTATTTTGAGAAATAATCATTTTTGGCATTATCTCTATAGTTGATAACTTGATTGATGATTTTAATATTGACTGCATAGTGACAATATACTAACAGCAAAAGATAGCACTTTTATTTTAGAACATTTTCAGCTCCTATATAAGTAAAACCAAGAATAATTTCATTACAATAACTAAGCAATCAAAATATTTCATGCACAAGCAAAATTGGCTTAAAGAAAAATTCCCATTGGCAGGCTTTAAATACATGACCAAAAACAATAATGGTGATAACTATATACCGGATTATTCCTTTCTGTAAGTTTCAAATATCAACTTAATTATATTCAGCCTGAAAATATATCATTATCATTTTTATTTAATCACATACTAATGCACATATTTGAAAAGGAAATTATTACTTGAATTTTTCCAGCCACTTAGAATTATATGGAAGAGGAAAAATTGTGTATTTACAAAGTTAGAGGGAGTGGTAAAGAAAGACAGTGTGCATTTGGTATACTACTTATTTTAGATGTGTAGAATGACATCAAAACAAATAATCTTTTTGTGTATTATGAAATAGCAGCTTTTCTCAAGTCTCATCACATTCTGTTTACATTTGTACCTTGGCAATAAATCACCGTCTTTAGAATGTACCTTTTCCTTTCATTTTCCCACATGATTTACACCCATTCAGAAGTGCCTCCTTGAAAATCATTTCTTTCCAATCTCTTGAATTTTAGGATAGATTGTACTAATCACTTATTAGCAATTTGAAAATACTTGTGGAATAGAACAATTTTAGAGAAAATAGCAAAAGAGTCATAGGGAAAGAGAAAACAGAAACTGAAAATAAAAATACATTTTTGGTGGAATTCTAATAAGAAATACAACTGATTACAAGCTAAATACCCCTTCTCTGCTATCAAAACAAAAGGGTAAAATGTATAGGAAAATGGGATATGTGAAAAAAAAGAGTATCTGGATGTATGTAACCCACTGTAGGTGTTAACTTGGTTTTGTTTGTATATTTTGAACAGATAATACAGGTTATAGAGCATTATTGAAAAGGCACACAGTGGTATACAGGAAAAGGAATTCCCCTCCAACTCTGAATTCTAATATTCAGATTTCTCTCCCAAAAAGCAACCAGTGTTTCTATCTTTGATATTATTTTTATAGAGCTGTCTGCATTCTCATAGTTCAGATTTTCCCCTTATCTATCCAAAAGATAACTTTCTGTGCAAAGAAGCCGAACTTATGTTTTTTCAGCAGGATTTTGATGGAACAAAAATCATAGGAGTTCTATGCTTTTGATCTAATAGAAAAGAGGAAAAATGAACTTCTCAAACATCTTTGATGTTTATAAAATCCATATAGCAAGTGTTCCAGAGCCTTACAAGGAATTCATATCTCTCAGGTCATTCAATTTTTGACCTCAAAACCGAAAAGAATCCTAGAAGCTTTCAAAATAAGCTTTCCCATGAAGTCAATTGTAAGACCTTTGGTTTCATATGGATACCTTAATAGTTTCTTTCGGTTTGAAGAACAAACATCGAATATAAAATATTCCATACATGTTATCATGGAGCCATTTTCATTTGGCTATTATAGAAATTCATAAAAGTTTACTTTTTAAAAAATTTATAAGTGACTGTTCCAAATTGTTCTTTCCTCTTATGTCAGAGGATTATACATCTCTGCCCACTGCTATATGATAAATAGAGCTTCCTATGGGAAGAATCTGCCTTGCCGTATCATTAAGAATCAAGCTTGCTCACGTGATTCTTTTTGGCCAATGGGATGCAAGTAGAAATTATGTGAAGTGTGTACAGGTAGCAGCTACAAGGGCCATCTAATGTTTTTGATCTTGGTTCCCCCCCTCCTTGTGGGAATCATATCACATGATCCCTCGAGAACCTGTTCATTCAGTCTGGTTTCTGGTTTGTAGGCACAGAACAGAGTTAAAAGTGATTTAAAGGTAACAATGATGCTTAACATGTAAGCCACCAAAATGTTGGGACAGTTTGTAAACATAACCTGATATAGCAAATGATAACTGATGAAAAGTACTTTAAAAATGTATTTTCTAGAAAATTGCTTTTGCCTATTTAAATTCTATTGCTTTTATGGGTCAAGATATATCACTTAGGATTTTATGTAAAAATAATACATTTTAAAGATTTTATTTATTTTTTTGAGGGGGGAGGGACAAAGGGAGAAGGAGAAGCAGAATCCTCACTGAGCAGAGGACCCGTTGTGGGACTCCATCCCAGGATCCTGGAATCCTGAGAACATTTAACTTACTGAGCCACCCAGGCATCCCGATACTTTTCAATATAAACTAAAGTATGGAATTTACTTCACCCTATTGAACCTCACTCAGCTACACAAAGAAACCGCTGCCCCTGACTTCCATGAAGATACCTCGTCTTTGGAGATTCTCACTTGCCTTATTGATGTGTTGCTCTTGGTAGGCATGTGAGGATGCATTTCTGAGTTAGTCTGTGACCTGTCCCTTTTCAGTCAAGGCCAGCATCACACACTCAGAACCCGCTTTTATCCAATCCATTCCAAGTCCCCTCGGCCCATCTTCATTTCCGCCTCACTCCTGAATATCTTTTCTACAGAATAATGGAAATAAACCCCCAAATACCTGCCCAGGCACTACTGTCAAACTTAGCTGATTGTCCACTTAGTGCTTTGTTGGAGGTACAATAAAGGGACAAGGTCTTGGCATCTCTGCTACACGCTCTATCATTTCAATCTCCACATACTTTGAATATTCATTAACTACTGCACTTATCCTTCACTCACAACGCCTAGTTTAGAGTCATCTAAATATATCTCAGTATCATTAAACCCTTCATAGCTGTACCAACACAAACAAAGGCACATAAAAATATTATTAGTAAATATTGATACTCAAATTATACCTATTTATTAATAAGCTCCATTGGAAGTGATTATTTAACTGTAAGTTTAGTTAAGTGGAATAGTGTCAGCTCATATTTCCCAATAAAATTTACAGTGATATACTGAGACTTAGACGACTCTCTAAATATAACCAGTGTGCATTGTTTTTATTTCCTTCAAAATGGATAGGAAACAATAAGGAAGATCACTGGGGGGGATATTTTTTTTTAAGATTTTATTTATTTGACAGAGAGAAACACAGCCAGAGAGGGAACACAAGCAGGGGGAGTGAGAGAGGGAGAAGCAGGCTTCCCGCCGAGCAGGGAGCCCAATGTGGGACTCGATCCTGGGTGTCAGGGATCATGACCTGAGCTGAAGGCAGATGCTTAACCAACTGAGCCACCCAGGTGCCCCACTGGGGGGGATATTGATTTGAATGACTCATATTTACCCCTAGTTGTCACCATTATTTTATTTTTCAGAGGCTATCTATTTATGTAACTATTTTTCAATTTTTCTAAGTGTCCATGGATAGATTATCAGATTACATTCTGGAATAGAGATCAAGGTAATAAGCATAAGCCATGATGTAGAAAGCCAAATGTTATGTGTCAAATCAGATTTACATTCAATTATTACCTTTAACATTTCCATAGTTTTTTTTTAGATTTTCTTTATTTATTTGATAGAGATAAACACAGCTAGAGAGGGAACACAAGCAGGGGGAGTGAGAAAGGGAGAAGCAGGCCTCCTACTGAACAGGGAGCCCAATGCAGGGCTTGATTCTAGGACCCCAAGGTAAAATTAGAGTAATCAATTTTTAAAGTGTAGCTGTAAGCATATGCAGTAACATTTTTTTTTCTTGTTTAGGGTGTGATTACCAATGGATATACTTTAGATAGACAGTGTCGCACAGAAGAGTTTCAAATTCTTAGCCATCTTCCCCTTGGATGCATGTTCACCATTTGTATTCAGTTCTAGGAAATAGTTATGCATGACCTATTAATACAGCTTGTAGATATGACTTCTACTTCTGCTGGCTGAGGCCCTTTCTAAATTAAACACTGAAATTACAATAAAATAGTACAGGTACTCATAAGGATTATGGTGTATATTTGGCAGGAATAAACATAAGTAAGTGGGTTATTAGTAGTTAGGGCAACACTTAGACATACTTCCTAGCTAAGTCAGGGACCCTCTGTCTAATGGATACTGTAGAGCATCAGGCACCTTGGACTGAAACACTCAATTCCTCCAGTGACTGGAAGTATTGTTGTCAACAGATCTCAACTGAGTGTTTTCTTTAGGAGACATCCTGAGCAGAAGAGACCTATCTAGCCCCCTTGGCAGCCCATATCCGATGACTGGTTATGGAAGTATGTGAAAGCCTGACCTACTTGCCTCAATCGGTTTATTTCTGAAAAGCAGTTCCAGTTGAGTTCCTTATGTGCTAATTCAGACTGTGGTGAAATTGTATTAAAAATTAACTTTTCCCTCTGCCTAATCCTACTTTACTCCTTAACAGATGTTTAACTTGAGAGTACTTTCAATAAACTTCTTCAGGTAAGGATATGTATTTATGAGATGAGTTGTGCAGTTGCCATTCCTAGAAATGGCAGAGTTGACAGGTTTTCTTTGTTTGTTTGTTTGTTTAAATATTTTATTTATTTGGCAGGGAGAAACACAGCCAGAGAGGGAACACAAGCAGGGGAAGTAAGAAAGGGAGAAGCAGGCTTCCCGCTGAGCAGGGAGCCCAATGTGGGGCTCGATCCCTGGTCTCCGGGATCATCACCTGAGCTGAAGGCAGTCGCTTAACCAACTGAGCCACCCAGGCGCCCTGAGTTGACAGATTTGAGCAGGTGGAAGATACTGACCTACTTCTCTCTCCTAATTTTTTATGTGGTACCACTCCTAACCCCTATCACTTTGATACCCCTGTACCTTTTGGGATTACACCAGACATTCTACCAGGGCCTAGAACACAGTTTTACGGGCTTCTTTTCAATGATCTCTGATAAGTACGATTTGGGAGTGGGGGAGTTATACTTAAATGTCTGTCTTTAATGAAATTTCTTCAGTTTGCTTGTTTACTTTAACCTTGAATTATTATGGTAAGTTAACATATACAATATGTTATAGAAATTCAAACATGTAATGATGCAAGCACAAAAGAAGGTTCTTTCTTTCTTCTTTGCAATCATCAACATGGCCCCTCATCACCCTACAGACATCACCATAACAGATAGATGAAGGAGCATGGCAGAGAGTGCTGAGAGTTTTCTATGCACTGGACTTATAATTGGACTACAATTAACCTCTACTTAGAATGTATTGGATAAAATTCCATTACATGGGCATACCTAATTATAAGGAAGGCTGGGACTGCGTCCAAGAGGAAGGGGAGAACAGATTTTGATGGACAAATACTATCCATCCACATCATACAACTCTTCCTGGTAATACTGAATTTGTTACTGAGTTATTTATCAGTCTGGAAACACCTTGAGTAGTGAACACAAAGAGATTTCAAATTAGAGAAGTGTCAAATGAGAATCAATGCATTTTCAATGTTCTCATAATACTAGAATACTCCATGCTAATATATTTCAAAGTTTTCTGGCAAAATAAGTATTTGTCCAGGGATCACTTCAAGCCTGTTCTTAAACAGACTAGGACCTTGAAGTAACTGTCCCTTTCTTTCAATTTACCATTAAACCAAGTAGATAATAATTCCAGGAAATTTACAATTATAATTACCATTTCTGTTGATTATAGAGCTCAAGAAAGCCTGGGAAAGCATGGAAGTACTTTTCTCTGGGGATTATAAAACGTTTGCATTGAAAGGATACCTTCTTTGACCTTCCTTTATGGGATGGCTGAGGGATCCAGCAGATTCGTTATGAAGCAGTAGGATATATTTGATTGTATAGTAAAACTGAAAAGAAGATGACCACTTCACACAATGTTGTCAAGGGTTTGGAAATACAGATAAACATTTTTTTTTTCTTTTTATGATAAAAACACATAAAATAAAGTTTACCATCTTAATCATTCCTAAATGTATATAATGTTATGTATATTCATATTATTATACAACTTTTTCATCTTGCAAAACTGAAACTCTATACTATTTTTTTAAAACTCTATACTATTAAACAACAACTCCTGTTGCCTCTATCCCCCCTAGAAACCTCTTCTACTTTCTGTTTAAATGAATTTGACTACTCTAGGTACCGCATAGAAATGTCATCATACAATACTTGTCTTTCTGTGACATTTTATACCGTAAAAAAATATTTATGAAAGATACATTTTCTGGACAACTTTATTCAGAAAGACAATAAAGAGACAGAAATTTTAAAGCTATGTATAAGGAAGAGAGAGAGCTGGGAAGAAGTCTACAGAAATTATAAAGGATGAGAAACTGGGTCTGTCATTTGTCATGGGGGAAATTAAAACTCACTGATCTAACTAGACGTAGTGTCTCAGCTACAGGAAGGATAAGAGGAAAAGACCAGAATGTACACTTGTGGATGTGATATGAGACTTGAGTGCTGGCCACACCTGTACGGGGGCACTTGCCAACTTCACCTCAGGGAAAATGTGGCTCCCATGCTGACTCTTGGGAATCCTGTGTCTATGTTTTAAATCAGTAACTCTCCTACTTAAGGCTGTACTTACTGCTCTTCATGAAAATCTCCATGTGTTTCTTGAGGACCAGTGACTTTTCTGTCTTTTTCTCAGGTTGTTGAGATGCATAACTAGGGTAGTTACAAGGGTAGACTAAATCCAACCCATTTGAGTTATTCTGCATCACATTGAAAGGACAAATGTGTGAACAGCACTCTTAGGTTCAAAGGCAATTGCATTTTAGTTAAACTTCTGAGGTGCTTTCTCCTGTCTCTGTTCTTATCCTCTTCTTCTTTAGAATCAATGCTATGCTCCAAACTCAGGATCCATAAATTTGAATGAGGCATCCCATTTCTCTTTCTTTCTTTCTTTCTTTCTTTCTTTCTTTCTTTCTTTCTTTCTTTCTTTCTTTCTTTCTTTTCTTCTTTCCTTCCTTCCTTCCTTCCTTCCTTCCTTCCTTCCTTCCTTCCTTCCTTCCCTCCTTCCTTTCTTTCTTCTTTCCTTTCTTCTTTCTTTCTTTCTTTATTAATATTTTATTTATTTGACAGAGAGAAACACAGCTAGAGAGGGAACACAGCAGGTGGAGTGAGAGAGGGAGAAGCAGGCTTCCTGCTGAGCAGGGAGCCCAATGTGGGACTCGATCCCGGGTCTCCGGGATCATGACCTGAGCTGAAGGCAGTCGCTTAACCAACTGAGCCACCCAGGTGCCTCTTTCTTTTCTTTTCTTTTCTTTTCTTTTCTTTTCTTTTCTTTTCTTTTCTTTTCTTTTCTTTTCTTTCTTTCTTTCTCTTTCCTTCTTTCTTTCTCTTTCTTTTATTTCAATTTAAATTCAGTTAGCCAACGTACAGTGAGTGGATCATTAGTTTTTGATGTAGTGTTCAATGAGACATTATTTCTAGGTTTTTGGAAAGAGGACAGGGAACACATTTTCTTCTTTGGCACCTTGTATGTTGAAATTCTTGTTAGGCATCCAGGGTAGGAGAGAAATATTCTACAAATTTGCTTTGCTGATTCAATCAGTGTCATGATACAAAGAGCAGAGTCAGAGGTCATATGTATGGAACCAAAAGCGAATTTATGGAACATCTGTTCAGTCATTGGTCATAGAAAATTACAACAGAGGGTGTAGCTCTCATAGATGCCATTTTCTCATGGAAAATGGATGCTCTCTTCTGTTAGAAACATAATAGAGTACCAAATCTTATAGCTTATAAATGAAAAGTATTTCTTAAAATTTGCACATTTTTAAAAAATATTTTATTTATTTGAGAGAGAGAGGGCACAAGTGGGAGGTGGGGAGGTTAGAGGCAGAGGGAGAAGTAGACTCCCCACCGAGCAGGAAGCCTGACATGGAACTCCATCTCAAGACCCTGGGATCATGACCTGAGCTAAAGGCAGAAGCTTAAACAACTGAGCCAGGCTTTTCATGGAGAAGATGAAGGAAGTTGGACAGTTTTATTTCATAATCCTTCCCAGGTCAAGAAATTTGTTGTTCTTCATATTTATTCTGAGCATTAACTGAGCATAGAATCATAGGTTCTATGTGAAATCAAGATTTACAATCTCTGGCCATAAAGACTTAGAGCATGGCTAGGCAAAAATAAACTGGCCTCCTTACTCTTGCCAAATTTTCCCAATTTTAGCAGAAATTATAAAATCTTATATAAAGGGGCATCTGAATGGCTCAATTGGTTGAACGACTGCCTTCAGCTCAGGTCATGATCCCAGAGTCCTAGGATCAAGTCCCACATCAGGTCCCTACTCAGCATGGGGTCTGTTTTTCCCTCTGACCTTCCCCCCTCATGCTCTCTCTCTCTCTCATTCTCTCTATCCCTCTCAAATAAATAAAATCTTTTTAAAAATCTTATATAAAGTTAACATTAATGAGTTATGTAGCAAAAGATAATTTTCTAACCCACAAACTTTCTGAAAGGAAGTATTGTATGTCTATTATTTTTATACTTTTATTGACATAAAATTGACACAGATCACTTTTTATCTCTAAGGTGTATGGCGTAATGACTTAACTTACATATATTGCAAAACATAGTTAATTAACATCCATCATCTCATATAGCTATAAAAGAAAAGACAAAGACAAAACAATATTTTCTTCTTGTGATGAGAACTCTTGGGATCTCTTATTTTTACATATAATTATATTATAATATGCTGTATGAAGAGGTGATCAGAGATTATGCAAACATTTAGGAAAGTATTTTATCATAAAGGAATGTGACACACAAATAATCCTTTATAATCCTTTGTAATTTTTCTTGAGTTTTTTAATTTAAAAAAATCATTGCTATATCTTTGTTTATACTAAATATCCACTTTCTTGCCTAATTTTATATTCATGATTGTGTATTCTTGTCCTTATACATCTCCCTAATTATTTAAATATATTTTCCCATAATATCCAGATGTATATTAATCTATATTGCTTCCCATTTTTTCTTTTCCTTTGCTGTCAAAAATAAGCCTCAAAGATGGTTTTTCTTTCAATGGCAGAAACTGAAACAAACAAATGAAAAGAATTAAAAAGCCAACCTGGAGAAGAATGAATTGATTAAGAAGCAAATTTGAAAGGTGAGCTTTTCTATTCAGCATACTAAGTCAAACTTAGTATGAGTAGGCCATTCTCAGATTGGAGAGCAAGGTGTAGCAGGATGGTCTTTTATCAGACAGAACAGAGAGAACATGGAAAGGATCAGTGCCAAGTTGTTCCTGAATGTAAATGCTTCACTCGCTCTACCATCAGAAAGCTTCAGACTTGGGGCGCCTGGGTGGCTCAGTTGGTTAAGCCACTGCCTTTGGCTCAGGTCATGATCCCGGAGATCTGGGATCGAGTCCCACATCAGGCTCCCTGCTTGGCAGGAAGCCTGCTTCTCCCTCTCTCACTCCCCCTGCTTGTGTTCCCTCTCTGGCTGTGTTTCTCTCTGTCAAATAAATAAAATATTTAAAAAAAAAAAAAAAAAAAAAAAGAAAGCTTTAGACTTGGAAGTTTCCCTGAGCAGAGAATGGAGAAGTGCACCCACTGATAGTGTGGACTATAGCTTAGCAAATATTCATTTCCCTCCACTCTCTGTTATATATGGCGTTTACTTCCACACTAGCCATTTGACTGACTTTGAACAGCAAGATGTTAGTAAACCCCACGTAAGCAAAGGCTTGTAGTGTGTCTGTGCAACGAGCTCATCCACTTGTGTTTCTACTACTGTTACTATTCTGAGTTAAGACAAAGGCTCCTCTTGAGCCCTAAGGAAAACTCTACCCTTGACCAATGTGTAGCTAGCCTCCTCTAAGCCCTCCTTTTGACTAGCCCTTCTCCTTAACCTTGCCCCTGGCCTGTTGAGCCCAGTTTTAGTGACGAATCCCTCCATCCTTGGTATCAAATTAAGCTCTTCCCCCACCCATCTTGGTATCTAATCAAGTTTCTCCCTCATCCTTGATACCTAACCAAGTTTCTCTTAGTAGTAAATTTCCATCCATTGACTCTCCACCATGCCTGTTTGTTATAAAGATGTTCCTGTACATTGTAGTTGAGTTCATTCTCTCTCTCCTATTGTTATGGTCTTAAAGAAAGTCTTCCTTGTCTATACAAATAGTCTGATGTTATTTTTCTTTTTAGTAGTCCACTGGTCACAAGTAACACATAGATTAGGATTCAAGCTTGAAACTGAGCCCCTGAAGGACTTGTAGACCTACAGCTTGAAGTTGAGATGCCTCAACTCACCCAGAAATCTATAAGTGTGAAAGAGGGATATATATATATATATATATATATATATATATATATATATATATATATATTAGTTATAAGCTATTAAGTTTTGGAGGCTTTGTT